>CACRXP010000721.1:87881-156899 GCA_902702965.1 Spirometra erinaceieuropaei
TCGCAAGGTTTTCGAAAATTGACAAAGCAGATCGTCTCCATGTATTCATTTTGCGCAGTGATTCCATGACATCTTGCAATCTCTTGATGTCAGTCAAGCTGGTGAACTGCAGCCCTGTAGCTCGCAGGGTTCCTCGAGTTTGTCCGGCGCCGTAAAAGTAGTGTACTTCTGCTTCTGCAACAACATTCTGCAGATCAACGTACATTAGATCTCTCGTCAGATACACGCGATGGATACCCGACTTTGTCTGGAATAGACAAAGACCAATCTGCATAAGTTAGGACAAGTATTCAATCGTACACCGCTGTATCTATGTCGCTTTAATCAGTTTAGAATCTGGATGCGTATAATGACCATTTACACTGCCAACTATCCCGAAAATTGCATGTAATGCGAAAGAAAACTACTTATTAATTATGTCATTGTTAAGTTAATGCCGGTCAGCGTTATATATACCATAATTAAAATCATCATCGAATAAGTTTGGAGAAAATACCTATCGAAACTCAACGTGTGGATACTTTTGACCCAAACTTGAGGAAAATAGCTTATTGCGGCCAGCTATGAAATGTCCATGAAAAGTCCAGCAAACGCTATCACCGCGTGCTGAACACCGCGTGAAACTCGTCAAACAAACTAGCGATATTGTTAGCATTATCAAATAATCACGCGCTCCTTGTACCCATTTCGATAGTAGGGATAAATATCCTTGCAATACACATAAATATGAAACAGTGGTCATTTTGTCCAGTTCTCTCCCTTTTATTCGGGCCCGATTTCTTCAATTCGCCGACGTTATTGTTTATGCTGTTTGCGAGCTTGTTGAACTCATTACCATTCCATAGCAGATCAGATCCCTTGTCCATCAAGTAATTGCTCTGTTTGGTCCAGTTCGCAACTGTATCAATTTCGTTTGCCGTGTGCTGCCTGTCGACGGCCAAGGTAACAATAACGCTCACTTTTGTATCCTCATATGTCCTTGATGTTATGCTGTAGAAATCGTCATTTGACCTTTTTGCTGAAGTAGTAAAGTCGCCACTTGCTGCTGCAAGACATTTTCGAAATTCCCACCGGCCTCACACATCTGCAACGGCGAGTCGAAGGATGCAATAAAGTCCTCAGTTTAACCATCTCTTGTGCCGAACTTTACGTATTAGAACAGAACCGTCACTTGTTACAGAGTGAGACGACGACAGGAAAATTTCGCAGACGAGGACTCTTTCAAGGCAGAAGAAGTCCATATCAGCAGGAACAGACCTCCCACGACCATGGTGATGTAAATCGACATATATACGAAACATCAGCCTGCACACAGCACTTTTCATGAAATCGCTTGCTCTTTTTTTGCATTTTCCCATGGGTGATTTAGAACTTAATAATTAATCTAGACTGCGGATCTGCATGAACAATGGCATGTATTTATCTAAATCTAGAAGAAACAGGCAAACTTCTTTGAGAACGAAATGACACTTATCCAGTTAAATTTCAGCACGTAGTCGAAGCACATTGTTTGACTAATGCGTCACCTACAGAGACAGAGGCGAGATTGACTCCGCAGTTTTGCTTTGATTCATTCCATCACAAGCGAATCATGGGATTTTTCAGACAACACCTTATATATCTAGACATGCAAATCTGTTCTTAAAGTACGCAAGCTGTATGCGTAAAGTAGTCGCCGATTTCTATTTAGGGTTATTTCAGCAGTTTCTCGAAGGCGCGTATCAATTCTTAATGTATGGGTGATTCTGATGTGATTTTTATCCTTAATACTTACATGCGCTAGGATGTCCACTTTAATACATATAAGTGCATATGCTGAAGGAATATGCGAGCTCACAACTGCCAGCGTAAAGGCTTTACGGCATAGGGTTAGGGTTTGGGCGTACAAAGCTTCGATGACAAAAATTAATATCGAAATTCGGGATCATTAAGACTTGAGTTTGTCTAAGACCGGTTGACGAATGTAAATAGGTTAATACTGGACATCTCAGTCTTCGTCTGCATCAACGTCTATAGTTTAAGGGGACTGCATACACTTTAGGAAAAAAAAGAACCGTCAACATTAATTTTATCATTTTTTTAAAATTTAGTTTCTATGCTAACTTTATTTCATAATAACATCAAAGGACAATGAGATCATGGCAACGCTTAAGTTAATAAATGCTTTTCGATTCGTATAATAAGACTAATATGCATACCATGCGAAAAATATCAAACGCTACACTAGAGAACGTCAGGTTGCATGACACTATGAAGTACTTTGCCTCGAAAACGTGATCAACATAGAAGCATTGGTGTACTTGTGGGTTGGCTGATGTCCTCATGAAAAGTTGAGTCCTGCTTTTTCGGGCGTACAGCATGGAGGCGCTGAATTCATGAGAATGTTCGAATCGTTTCTCAACGAATTGGTGCGGGTAGAATCCTCTGTCTGAACCCGGGCATCGCAGATCTACTTTGATACATACAATGTAAACAGCCACAAGTAATAGTGGGCATCAACAGATTCTGCTCAAATGCTCATAGTTTTTGAGTTCATCTGATACAGTAACAGTGTCTCATATATCCCAGCAGCAATCGGCGATGAGAAGTAGACACGATCGCTCAAACAGAAATTTCCCAATGCAAACGCCTTTTCTCTAGATCGGAATGTTTCAGCAAGGAGAGCAAACAAATCCACAATCAGTGTCCATAACTAGTTTGGTAATTGTCTGACTCTTTAGATATGTTTTAGCGGATTGTAAATAATTGATATTGACCCAAATGGGAAAAAACACGACGATACGGTAGGATTCGAACTCACCGCAGGAAGCGGAAATGCTTAAGTACAGCCAACTATCTTGCCAACTGAGCTATGAAGCCTCATATTGGGAGCTGAGTATAATGACAGTTTGGACAAGTTGCCCGCCAAACCTACTGCAACGTCTGAAATCCACTGAATCTGACACAGTTCGTTGAATGTCCAAGCAGGGTGCCCTTAATAATTGACCTAGAATCCGTTACATGAGTACCAGGTTCCGGGTAGTCCTTCGTAGCCCAGATGAAAACAGCATTGGTTGTATAAAAGCCGTCCTCTTGCTATCATGGGTTTAAATCCTACTAGGGCGCCGAATTTTTCACAATTGTCTCAATATTGATTATGTGAGCCTCGTAGAAATCTAGTTTATTCTAGGTGGATTACTTACAAAATCCTGCTTGGGCGGTCACCTTACTGTATTAAGTTTGAGAATTTCCATACGTTGCAATAGGTTGGGCGGGTAACTTGACCCAAATGTGATTAAACACATGTCTCTTGATGGGGCCTCATACCTCAGGTGGCCAGAGCATTGGCTGTACTAAAGCCGCCTCCTTACAATCGCGGGTTCGATTCCCTCCGTGACACCGAGTTTTTTTCAGTTAGGTCCATGTGTATTACTTGATCGCTTGGCCCGTTATAACTATTTATGCATATTTCTCTAAAACAGGTCATACGGTAGATAAACTGGCAGGCTTAGTCAGGAATGCGAACGCTAAGGAACGGTTGCAAGTCCAGTTGTGCTTCTTCAGCGCGCCAACTGGGTTCTTTGTTTGCTTTGGCAATAAATCCTGTTTTAGTGTACGCTGTGGACCAGGAGGTGTGGTGGTATGTCTTTGTTCGTTTTTACGCAGTGCCAGCCACCTGGAATCACCCACCTCCTTACGTTTAGACTACTTTTTACACCGGATCTTGGTGGGGAGACAGAGAGAGAGAGAGAGAGAGAGAGAGCTAGGATTCTGCGCACGTTTAAAACCACTATAAACTGCTTTGCCGCGCAGGTCACCAACCCTGCCTTTACTGCGCTGTGGAGTACACAGTGAACATTGTAATAACCTCGGTCGACTGTTTCACCAACCGATTGGCGTTTTATGCGTGCAAACCAGGGGCTGTTTGCAGGTAGGACTGAAGCAAGCACAGCTGACAACACAAGTGTTATGCGCTCATGACGCGGCGAAGCGTCATTGGTTATAGAGTGGCCAATCAGCACCCCTGACCTTGATAGTGCACTGTCATGCACAGGTAGGTTAATCACTATTAATTCTTATTGGGCAACAGGTAATGCAGTTCGGGCCCGAGCACATCGCACGAATAATTGTCCTACTCAATCAAAGTCACATTCGGGAATTAGAACAGTTTTTTAAAACGAAATTATACTCCTCCTTTGAGTATGAAATTGAAAAAAGACGTGATTTTCTACCTAATAAGTAAAATAATGGATATTTTCATGCATGTTTTCCATGAAATCTAATTAAATTTTCATTGGCATCGAAAATCAATAAGAACATTGCATACTACTTAAGTAGCCATTTTTGCAATGTATGGATCTTAAATGCAGCCAAAAAAAAAGTTCTTTCCAAAGCCGACTCCCTGTGGTAACCGGATCATTATAGATTTATGTTTCATTATGATTAGTTTTACAACACTATTTAATTTTTCTTTTTGGAACGAGCACGCTATCGAAATTTTAGTTGACATTTCATAAGTTAGCACATCTACTGTACCTACGGTCCGCATGTATCATTTGAGCTTCCTGTATCACACAAACTCCTCCCAGATGTACGTTATGTTTATCATGTCTACACACGGATGGCCCATTACTTAACCGTAGCATACGCACACCACATTTGAAGCGATGAAGTCGGTATTCGGTACTGTCTGAGGGAAGGTATATCAGACGGTGATAAAAATGGCCCGCGTAATGGGACATCGTATCAGATAAATAGACGACCGACGGTAACATCAATCCTTTTTCGTACAGTCTGTTACAAGGGGGTTCTAAACTGTCTTTCCACATTATGTATAGCCTGCGTTGTTGCTTTGCCCTCAACGATTATTTAACTCATGCATACACGCTCATCTTCCGCAATCATCTATTGAAACTACGTCAGTGACTTCAATTTTCTTTCAGTGCAGAACGGTTGCAGCGGGGAAGGCCCCGTCGGCTGATACTGTTCTATCCCCAAATGTGGACTCCACACGCGAAGTTCACACATCCACTTCACATTCACAGCCACATACTTCCAACATACCAATGATACGCTCGATCTACTTATGATACATGAGTGGGTAGCGTTTACATCATTGTGCTTGTATGCACCTACGGGGTTGTGCCACGCAGTGCTCTAAATATCTTCTTTTCGGTGTATTTCCAACAGAGTTATGTCTTTTTTGACATGTTTATAACCAAATGAAAGTATAAAGGTGTTTTCCCATCATTTCCTTAGTATAAACGAACGTTAATGAGTCAGTACGACAAAGCATTATAGGTACAACCGATAGTGGAGCATTCATTTTGAACAAATTGTCTGCTGAATATTTATTTTGATAGTCCCTATGTTGTCTGCTGCAACCTTACCTGTACTTTAACGGATTTAAACAGCGGGGGATTCTAAAAACCACACAAGTACGCACGGGCCCAGTTACCAGTATTTTCAACCATATGTAAGTGTTGGCGTCTCCCGTCTATTAATTTTAACAGACATTTGTTTATGTGTAGTGTGAATCACCGAAAGAAGTATAAACAAAAAATGTAACAAAATGAAATAAGCGTTTGCGCAGTTCGGAAAACGTTACTTACGTAGAATATTTGTGTTGGCACTGACTGCATGCATGAGCACGAATATCGTCGATACTAAGATTACTTCGCCGCACGACATAGCTAAGCTAACTGACGGCAAGCTGCACGCCACTCAATTTATTCGCACATAACCCAACGATGGCCCTCACGCCGAGTAAACTCATATGTTTTTGCCAGAGCTCAGTGTTGGGCGTATATTACGGGCGGCGCATTTTGCAAACAGATACCGCATGCCCAACCAATCACTAAGACCCATGAAAAAAAGTAACTTTCTTGAAGAAGGAGACACGATCTTGTCCTAGCAAACGTGTCTCCTTCTGCAAGACTGCTTCCTGGGACTCGTCTCTTCGCTTCTATTGACAAAATCACTTTTCGCAATTCAGGTCAAAAATAAATATTGTTTGCAATACATATTAGACGCCTTCAACGAAGTTATTTCGTCGAACATTATTTGAGCAAATCTTATTTTTTCTGAGAACTGGTCAACAGCTTATGAAATTTTTGAGCACTGTACTAATTATTTTGTGAAGCTGACACCATTGAGTTGGGAAAATCATGCGATATCATAGTCAAATCACCGTCGTGAGGAATTGTTACTACTTCGCATATTTATTGCCAGTATATTTAATAGTAAAAACTAAAAACGAATTTTTAATAATCGTGTTAGAAAAGTGGCTTCACATAATTAACTACTTTTTCCCTTTGCACGTACGATCCGGATTTATGGCATTTTCCGTGGCGTCCGTCCCCACTGCGCGTATACTTTCGGCGACATGAGACAATTAACGGCTGGATTGGCCTCGCTTTTAACAAACGTCAGTACATGAAATGACTTCCTTGGGAAACGTCTGGCGCTGTCTGATGAAGCTGACATGGAGGCTGATTGAAAGCACAGATTAGCAAAACGAACGACATCCGGGTCGATAATCCGATGAAATCGAAGTGCTCACCGGATCGAGGGAATTGTCAGGCCGATGTTTCTAAGAGCGATAAGTGAAAAATCGATCAGAATTTTGAATAGCCGGTCGACTTATTTAGCATTGGGTCGATCGCTTTATTTTCTTCTTTCGCTGCCTTGGTCGGCAGGGGCAATCTCAGTTTGAGGTTAGTTTCTTATGAAACCCTCTGACTCTGCTACCACATGGTTTTACGGTCTGCCGATGGTACACCAAGCGAACCCACCACCTAGGTACATCGTTTCCCTACGTGACACTCCTGCATACCATTTGGCAAAATGAATATTTTTCCGTCTTAGGCTCCTAGCGGAAGATTTGCCAACAACAGTAGCTTCTGTTAATCAATTCCTAAAACAGAAAATAGAGTCCGACGGATAGATTGTATATTTTGATTGTGTTTCACTATTCACCTGCAGTCGCTAACAAGTTGTGATTGACGTTGTGAAACAACTCCTGGCTGATCACTACAATGAAAGAGACAATCCTCTGAAGACTGTACATCTATTGGAAATCTAACGGCGTTTCCTAAAAAACATATTTCATCCTCGTGCACAAATGTGTAAACAAATTAAAGGAATTCCTATTGACTTCCCAATGTCAGGGCGGATTGCTGAAAAGGTCTTGCATAAAATGATTTCGTTCAGAAACGCCCAGCGCTGTCTGATGAACCTGACGTGGAGGCTGATTGAAACCACATGTTAGCGAACGACCGGCATCCGGGTCGATAATTTGATAAGGGGGGTTGTTCAACAGATCGGGGGAATTGTTTGGTTGACGTTTCGAAAAGCTAAGACGCCTCTCCATTATCAAAGCGTCTAGTGCAAAAATCGATCAGAATCTTGAATAGACAGTCAAATAAGTTTGTCTTGGGCTGATCGTGTTTTTCCTCCTTCGCTGTCCTAACCTGCTGGGGTAATCACGGTTTGAGATTTCTTTCTTATGAAACCTGCTGACGTTGCCACTGCACGGTTTCACGGTCTGCCGATGGTACACAAAGCGAACATACCGCTTAGGCACACGTTTCTCTACGTGACACTCCTACATACGATTTGGCAAAATGAATTTTTGCCGTCTTAAGCTACTAGTAGAAGGTTAGCTAACAGCAGTAGCTTTTGCCAATCAGTTCCTGAAAAAGAAATTAGGGACATATGAATACGTGGTATCTTTTCGTTTTGTTTAACTAGTTTTCTCCATTTCACGACAACTATTTATGGACGTTGTGAGACAACTCCTGGTTGCTCGCCTCAACGAGGGAGACAATCCCTGGAAGACCGAACATGTCATGGAGATCTATCGGCAATACGTAAAATATATTTGACCTTGGTGGACAGATGTATGAACTAATCAAAGGCACCTTCATTGGCTTTCCAATATCAGGGACGTTTGTTGAAATGGTCGTTCAACGGAAAGGACACGTGGTGTGCACCAAATATCAACCGAAGTTTTGGGCTCGCTATGTCGATGAAACTTTCATCATTGGCAAATCATTTGACGTGGAGTACCTTAAAGACTCCCTGAACTCGGTTGACCCGAATATCTTATTCACGATGGAAGCTGAAACGAACAATCAACTTTGATTCCTCGGTGTCCTTGTGCGTCGATGTGCGACTGGGCAACTACCGTTTCCAAAAAGCCCACAACAAAAGACACATAATACACTTCAACAACAATCACCCCGTCTCTCACAAACGCAACTGTGTCCGTACTCTATTCTTAAGAGGTAAAACACTGCAGCACACCGGCCGACAAAACAGTTGAACGACAATACCTTCATGATCTCTCTCGGAGCCAATGTATACCCAAGCTACTTTTTCAAGCTAAATAAGCGACGAGTGAACAAATAACGGCCACAAGAAGAACAACCCGAAATCTGGAGGGCTATCCCCTACATTAAAGGAGTCTCCAAGGCGGTTTCACGATTGTTACAACCCGTCAGGTAAAGCATTGCCCATCGACCTCAGGCAACAATTTGTTGACGTCTGAAACAACTCAAATACATACTGCCACCCCATGAAACCTCAGCAGCTGTCCAGCAGCAGCTTTTAGAGAGACCCGAGCGCATGATTACAACTTGGCAAATCGAAAAGTACATCCAAACTTAAAGCTTACTACGTACATCGGAGAGCCTGACCACAGTTTTGACCTTCAAGGAGCAGCCGTCTTAGGCTTGGACACCTCGAGAGCAGAGCGTCTCGAATTTGGGCATTCGTACTCAGATGCCGACTCCATCAACATGCATCTAGACCTTCATTCGGCCTACAAAGTCCCTCCTCACTGCATACGCCGTGACGAGGACAAGACAATCAAACGGAGCTTAGTAATACCCAGCGAACACGGCTTGTCAGCAAACGCACCCAAAGGGTGGACACAAGCGCGACTTACCTCATTTGAGGTGACGACACACGACACAGGAATCCACGAACCCTCACAAACGACAGCCAGTAGGCCACGGCAGCGAAAGTAAAAAAATCGATCAGCTCAGGGCCAAATAATTATGTAATCTATTTAACATGATGATCGATTTTTGCACTAGACGCTTTAATAATGTAGAGGCGACGAAGCTCTTCGAAGCTTCAGTCAAACAAATTTCTCTATTCGGTGAGCAGGTTCCTTTACTCAGATAATTAAATCTTGCATTCAGGTAAATTGTATATCATTCAACATTCGGTCCAACGGGCCAACAAGTCGAGTAATCAGTACAACGGTCACGCGAACATTGCATTGACCATCATTGGACGATTTAACCCGGCTTTAAATAAGCCACTGACAGCAGCCAAACCTGAATCCGTGATCACACGTGGGGCATTATTTAAATTTTCGAGCTTCAATGTGTCCCTGATTTTGCCAAAAAATACGAGCAGCCAACGGCCATCTGGTTCGGTGGCAATGATGCAGCCTAAAAATCGCCCTTTCCTGATTTCTTTTATGGCTGTTTATGCGCAAATCTGCATTGCTTCCAAAAGGATGAGCACTATTTGGCACTCTGAATACGGCCACATTAAACGCAAATGACCTCGATATTTGTGTACTCTTATCCTCTGCATTTTCTATGTCCACTGTCCCGGCTTTGTCGATTTCGGTCTGTCAGGTGTTTGTCTGTTTTTGAGCGCCGTCGCACCGTAAGAATCGCATTGTCAAGTTTTGTACCATCATTATTATTTAAAAAACTCGACCTAACCCGATCGATAATACCAGTGGGGAATGCGCTGAAGAACTTTAAGTCGATGACACGTATATTATCCAACAGATAAGCAAGTCTATCGGGTGGAAGCTTATGCAATCCAGTCTTTTTGAAATGCCAGTGCATGCAGAATCTCCTCGATGGTAGTTTGACTACCGTGCGCTAATGCCTGTAAGGCGCATCTGCAGCAATTCAAATTGCTGTACTTTTTTTCTAAAACCTGTGAAATGCTTTTGCTACAACTGGAGGTAAGAATAAATAACCTGTAGTTATTCGCAGACGCATAACTTTCACCCTTAAAAAGCGAAATGATGGTAGCGGACTTCCTATCAGAGGTCAGGCCCAGAGAAGCAAATGAGGTTGGAAGATAAAAGCTAACAGTTTGGATATTTCGGGAGTTAAGTCCTTCAGCAGCTAAACTGCGTTTGCATCAGGGCATGGGGAGGTCGAATTTTTTAGGTGTAGTAACTCTTTCTGAAGGACGGCATTAATGAAGCAAACTGTTTCCATGTTAGGCGTTTCCTTGTATTTACAAGAGCGAGGTAAAAACTGAGTTCACGTTTTACGATTGTCCCGGATGCTCAAGAGAATATGCCGACTAAGTCCTTATCCCTAGTCCGTTCGCAGCTGCGAGGTTCTACTCTTTTTCCACGTATTCTGCCTCATGTAACCGCAAAGTACTTTGGAATTAACCATCACGCGATTATAGATGTCCTTTGCAAAGACTTGACAATCTTTTTCGATGAGAATGTTGATCCAGTTTCTTTGTGACTTAAAACTGTAAAGGGATTCAGGCGTCCGATAAATCATTCAACTGATTAATATATATTTGAAGTAAAAGACTTTGAAATTTAAATAACCATCTCCAGCCCCTATGAAATGCTTATCTACGCAGAATCTGCTCGCTACTATTTTGACGACTGTGTGCTTTCGCCCAATCGAATGAGCTCAACTGCTTTTTCTATCAAAACCCGCAGCTTCAGGGAGTTATCTCTGCACTGTTCTGCCCATCTGTCATTGCCTCTTGGATTAAACATCACAAGGTGTTTAAAAGCTTTTTCTGAAATTCCGTCACAGGTAAGTGCCCTGTGCAATTTAAAATGTTGATGTTGGAGAATAGAACTTACTATCTGGAATAAACTATTATCAGCAGTCCTTTGGATTACCTTAAGTACACATACCATGCATATTTTATATCTCCAGAATTTTCCATTGAAACTGTCTACGATCTTTCAAGTATACATTTTATGGGCATTTTGAACATCTTTCATGCTGTTCGGTACGAACCGTGAATACTTGACGTGGTCGATCTGTTCAGCGTATATCGGGGAATGCGCTATCAAAATTCCAACAGACGTCCTTAGCAAGGTTTTTTCTGACTGGTCAGTAGCTTAGAGGTCATAGGTGTTTATGTTGGCGATAAAGCATGTTTATATTATTTGACGTTTCGCTAACTACGAAATGACTTTCGCTGTTACATTACCGTTGTTGATTTTTATTGACGGAAACGTGGCCTGTAATAGAATGTCTCGTAAGTCAGCTGAGCGGGGAATTCTGAGTGAAGTGTTTATTAAAACCGGACATTTTAAATGACAAATAATGAAAGTTGCAGGTCTTCAAATGCTGCAATTTTGGGAGGCTTTATTTCTTGTAACCATATGACGAATAGCAGTAGGCCAATTAACCTGCATTATTTAAATACTCGATTAGGTTTTCCGTTTTCTTTACCTACACGGTTTAGCATATCACTTAAACGTTAAAGCTAGTTTGCAAAATGTTAGACGCTGAAAAGAGCTGTCTAAAGATTTTCATTTATTGACCTACAAATTTATCTAATTGAGCAATCAGTCCAGGTTATAGTAGAATCGTAATGAACTTGCAATACTAAGCTGGCATGTTTATAACCAGTTTATATAACGTCGTCGGGATAAGGGAATATTTTTGGACATAAATTACATTTATTTTATTTCCGCCCCGTCTTATAGAGAAACATACTTTTGTGTTACCGCACAATAGTTGCGTAATTGTTGCTGTTATTATTCTGACAGGCATTCATCTAATCGCCAGACTTTCGAAAAAAAGATTTTATGTTATAGATCCAGTCGGCTCTGCTTTACTATGTTATTCATTAAAAATGATAGCATTTTCATTGACAAAATTTAATTCCTAGCACTTTGGCGACTGCACCCCCCTTAAAGTTAGTTGAACTTGCATCAGTATATCTGCTTATAACCGGCCGAAATACGTCTCAACAACGCATATACCGTGTTTTAGGCTACGAGGAATGCCCGCGCTATAAGGGCCAAGTGCGAGCCGAAAGCATTGCCGCACATCTCACGAGAAAAGTTACATCACTTTCGTCTACGGAAAACATTAATGAATTCGGCAACATTGTTTATACAGTTAGCCTTCATGGGCATGTTTACGTCTATGATTTTAAATTACATCGGACGTCAACACGAAGCCGATTTGATGAATTTTCATGCAATGTAATGTGGTGTAACATTACGCTCACCTTGAATCAGGTAAATGCGCCATATTGTGACTCCGGTTTAACATCTAATGTTTGCGTTTGCGCGGTAAAACTACATCATCCAATCGTTTCCATTAAAAGGAAGGATATAACCAATTTCAAGTAAGACAAGCTCAATACCGAATAACATTCAAGTCTTCAAAGTGGAATACACAAGTCTTGGGACCAAATCTCGTCGGAATAAGTAGCATTCAGTATCCAAACTTTAAATCGGCAATAAAACATTTTTTGAAGTTTTCTCGGAGGACGAAAATCATGGCACAGCAATCCTTGTGAAAAGAGCAGTATTTTACAATAAAAAAATTTTGCGCCCGCCGAGGCGGTTTACTGCAGAATATAGACACATCTCTGAACTCAATACCAGCATGTATTCAGTGAGACTATCATGCATTATTTTGTACGAGACAAAACTTAACGTGGTGTTCCTCTTTGGTCGTGCTTAGATACTTTAGCACGTTTCTTTTTCCAATTGCACAAGCATTTTTTAGGGATATATCAATTATCTTCAGAATGTTAATTCGGAATATACCCATTTTGTTTATTTTTACTTCCAAATCAACTCCATTGTTTTCAGATTTATTGAGACGTTACAAAGCTTAAAGCATGCCTGACTCACAATATTTCCAAATATCCATTAAATCGACAAAGTTTATTTGTTTTCTAAAATGCACACAAGAACGATAAGCAGACTTAGGTTTCGTGACTGTTCTTGAGTGTGCTTAGTATTAAGAGAATTTTGAGAACAAGTTTTTTCCATCTCAGTTCGGCGCAGGGCATTCGCGTAAGGCATAGTCGACTTAATGTACATGCTTCGCTTGCGTCATTAGATATTAATATACTAACCGTAGGCGATATTATTTATATAAGTTGGAAATTACTTGGTGGCGCACAGTGGAATTGTGTCAAGAAATATGCAACTGATGTCCCAGCGCAAGCGAAGGCTACTTCGAAGAGGTTTATTTGAAATTGCGAAAGAATGACACTACACACGCTCGGTTGCAATGTGAAAAAAGGTTCACTGGGACTTTTTTGAGGTTTTAAGCTAGATAACTTTAGAATAAGCTTACAGCGGTGTGAGTAAAGTATTTATAAACTCAGCTCACTCGATTTAAAACAAAGGTTACTTTGCTAAATTTACTAACTTAATCTACTTTGTACCGGAGATTAGAGTTTACGCTGCGTATGTAGGAATAACGTTTGTCATAAATATTACAAAGGACTTGGAAGGTCATCTGGTTACTAGCATCCTAACGAGGAACTTATTACATGCGAAAAGGTGTTGATTTTGACCTAGCAACTAGTGCCTGATGAGAAGACCATTAAATCAGCCAATGCGACAGTCAACACTGCATCGAAATCTGCTTCGAAGTGCGTACGCATCAATAATTGGAGTTATAAATATGCGGCGACACTATCACCTCACACATCCACCTACTGCTTAAATCGATAAAAAAAAACAAGTGTACCGGGTGCGAGACCTCTTACAGCCCACTTATTTGGGTTCAGGTCCCACAAATATGGTCTGCCGACAAACTTGAATGGTGTTTTAATGCCTACTGCCCTTAGAGTCATAGTACGCGTTTCTTCATCTCGATTAATCCTCAACGGGCATTAATGAGCGAATGTAAAGCGAAGAGACGATTCTCAGGAAACAGTCTTGAAGAAGGAGACACGATTGCTCCGACAAGAACATAATTTTGCCCGACAATTCGGATTTCTACTCGAACCTCCCATCAGAGACAAAACAAAATACGCGTGGTACATGCAGCAGCCCCTTTTGCCTGAACCACCAGTATTTGCTTTTGTCTCTGATGATGTGTTCGAACAGGAGTCCGAAACGTCAGGCTAATAAATCTCTTATCCCAACAAACGTGTCTCCTTCTGCCAGATCGTAAATCTGTCCAGGCGTCTTGAGGTGATATAAATGAAACTGGATTTTAAGTTACAGGTCCTGTTTCGCACAAATGTCTTAATAACGGGTAATAAGCTCTGAAGAAATTACCGATATCATGTCCTCGCCTGAACCTTTTCTAAACAAAGATTGTGGGTATTAATTAATTGACCCAATCCAGTACCAAATGTGCTTTGAAATAAATATGTCAGTAAAGAAACACCGATTTAACTTTTGACCGATCCACCTCAGTTGTCTGGTGCACCTGATGTCATTTTCACGCAAAGCAATAACTGAGCTGCTAAAAATTGAATACCACTAAGATTAACCGATGCCAGTGGACTGTGAATAGCCCATTGTCCAGAAATACGGGTTCCAGACGCCCTAATGCTTGCAAAACCATCCGTCAAAATGGTTCAGGTCATCGCTGTGCGACCGTCTGCAGCGACCATCAGAATGTAGGCCCATAACAAGGTCAGGCGCCTTGTGTAGTTTTTAAAAAGAACAAATTAGAGATGTTTTAAAAAAGCAATTAACACATGCATATGCTAGAGGTGGTTGGCCTTAGGATGCAAAATATATTTTCACTAAACTGAAATAGGGAGTAAAATGTATAACGTATGGTCGAAATAAGTAATGTCAATCAGAATAACCTCCTGTCGACCACACATAGTGAACTGATCAAGATTCGACACGGACTTTCTATGTTTGTGAGGTTTAGGTCGTCAAAACCGCAAGAAGGGGATGTTGGCAAGTCAAAAAGTGTTTTACAATAGTTTAACTCATTAATAGATTACATCCACTTCTTATGTGACAAACCTTTTAACCAGCTCAAAAATACTGTATGGATCTCTTATTGGTACTCTCGCGGAGACTTTGACTTCCTCCATCAAATAATTTTTGAAGTGCATCTTAACAGAAATTGAGCATTTAATGTTGCAGACAGGATTATTTACGTCTTCTCTATAATTTTTGTAAAATAGCGTATTTGCCAGAAAACATACTAATGAAGGAAATACTTTCATGACGAAGGTACTTATATTGTTTGCCTCTGCTGCAGATGGAAGCAATATTCAACATATAGGGCAGATGCTACTGAAATTTAACCGACTATCATTTATAAAATTCAAATTATCAAAAAGGATGTATGCGAAAGTAGGTCAGCGATCACATCTTTAGAAGACAAGACCACGATATGCATATTAATTCATCATATTTGCAAAGGTCACACATGAGCAACACAGTGTTCACTTAGACCGTCGATCCACTGCTCCAATGTAGCCAAGTCCGCGACGTTAATTCTCTCCCTTCCATGAAGACTGTTTTGCAAATGTTTTTCGAACGTTTGTTAGGTCGCGAGACGAGGAAAAATTAGGATGCTAAAGACCTAGGCGTCCTCCAGATATTTCAAATATCGGCCAACAAACTCGTAAGTGGACACGGGTCACCAATATATGAAACAAGGGCATCCAATGCTGATGTCGTTCTCTTGCTTATAAACAGCTCAATTGTGACTTCATAAAGCATTCCGTGTCGTGCGCATTCAAGAGCGCTGTCGTTTATCCAAAGACATTGTCGAATTAGCAACTGCAAGGAATTTCGAGGCCATCCAATCAAACTGCCTGTGACTGACACCAGGCTGGACACACGAAAATTCCTCTCCGGCATTTAGACGAAAGCTCGATCAGTATATCAGTGCACATCACTATGTCACCCGACCGTTATTATCTTCACGCTGCGTTCGAAATATAATATTGCTGTTTGTGTTTCAGTAAGGTCCTTTTTTTCAGTTTACTGGTACCGCGTTCATTCATCACGTCCTAATGACATGTTCCACTAGATAGAAATGCACAAACGAATATTTGACCTGAATATTAGATAGACGCGAATTTTTATTCTTGTATTCAACTGTCATGAGTACGTTTTGAAATATAAATTGCGCCAAAATACTAGGTATGATCATTAGAAGGGTTTTTTTTATTTACCTGCCTCTGAATAGTTGTACCAGTTAGGAAACGATGAGGACACAAAAACAACCTCAGGCAGCGACGTCTAAGCTGCATTCAGTCTGTTGGACAAAGAGTACATTATTTTGTCCAGTCCGACATCAGTCGCACGTCATTCAAGTAGATGTCTTTGCGATTAGACGCAATAGCTAAACTGAAGATGTTTGTCTTCGAGATTGCGGTCCTGACCGCAGAGGATGCCAAAGTTTGTAAATTTCGCTGTTGCAAGTGACTCAAAGATCAGCCTATTGTCTTTTTTGTGGTAATGAGCCCTGTCCATCTAAAAGTTTAATTGCTCGCCGTTGGACATTTTCGAGTATGTGGAGGTTTTAAGCAGTCCCTAAGCTGTACCAGTAGATTTCAAACATACTACTAACTTTACGAGCTACGTTCCTAGATGCAGAAATATGAGGTTTTACGAACGGCAATTACACGGTATTAAAAAATCTTACAATTGAAAATATTTTAAAAAACGAATTATACTCCTTCTTAGAGTATAAAAATGCAAGGTGTAATTTCTTACCGAAAAAAACATATGAATATTTTATGTGTGCTTCATATGAAATGGAATCGAATTTTTAAGCGTATCGAAAATCAAAGAGAAAATTATGTGCTGGTTAAGTAGTCATTTTTACATAATGTTGTTATTGCATTAAGCCGTCATCTTAAGCTAACCGAATAATTATAGTATATCGTTTTACAAAACATCTTTATTGATCATTTCCAAATAAAAACGCATTTCGCAATTTCGGTTGACATTTCATGAGTTAGCCAGCCCACTCTCTATTTTTATGGCATAAGAGGCTCTTCGATCGCGTTTCGGGACCTATCTTGCCCGCTGTTCTTAACGCTATAGCCCCATAAATACTCGGACAACAATTTGCAAATTATGTAGAATGACTTAACTGCCAATGATAAGGGAGGCTCAATGAGGGTCGGTTAGATATCCGCCCTATGATTTGTATTTAGGGAAGTGAATGACACATCAGCTGCTAACGGATGTGTTATGACAGATGAAAATATTTTCTTGTTTAAAAACACGTATATCCTTAGCATATTTATATAAAACGACAAAGTTTCGGACGAACTAAATGTTCTGTCAAATTTTAATCAAAAATTTTAATTGTAGGGTCATAAAACATCACAGATGATCGTGCGAGCAAACGGGTCAATTAAATGGAGAGCAGCTGCATAGCGTATCCTTTATAAAGCTTTGCTTTTCCAGGAAATGAAACCGAAGCTAATCTGATATTACCGTCAGTTGGTCAAATCCTATGCCTTCATCTTGGTAAGAGATGTAGCTTTACGGAATGCGGCAAATACTGACAGCAATTAAACAGTCTGCGTCTATGCTTAAAATAGGTAGAATGCACCGAATGACGGTTTCACGAATCTTAAAATGAAACCTTGACTTTGCCATTTAAAACAGCGTCGAAATCAGTCAACTCACTATGCAAATGCGGTGCTGAGTGACTGTGCCGGAGGTTCTCTGACTTAACTCTGAAAAACGACAAGTACGGCGATGAATATCGACAAATTCGCAACGTGATATGTCACTATGACCACCAATGCGATTGCATACACGGTAACACATAGAGTGTCTCTCATCAAAGCGATACCTTCATCAGACATAGAGATCGCAACCCAGATGAAATAGTTAATGCTGGATGCCCTCGTTGGTGTCTGGTAAATTCCCACTTGGTACCAGCATTAACAATCCTGAATCATCTACTGTCTGCCCGAACCAGATGCCTGTCGTTTATTAGATAGCTGTCCAATGTTTGAGTCTATAGTCACGGTATTTTTATCCTCCGTGCGTTGTAGGCATAATTCATAACTTAAAAATGTGCGATGTTGCCTCTGATGATAGACGCTAGCAGGATCCCAAAATGTCAAGCAAATACAAAGTATTTTGCAGCCAAGTCAAACTACCTTAGCTGCGTGAGTCCGAGGGAATGCACAATACCCTAAAGAGGGAGTTTTTTAATGTGCTTACTCCAAAACCAGCAAAACCTTTATTATTTTTGGTGTCGAACTTTGTTTGGAAGCGTCTTGGTTGTTTTCACAATAAGTCAATTATTCCGTTTTCTTGAAACGCAGGCAGAAATAGCATAATCGATGACATTTTTATTGATACTCCGTGGGGGCATGTTTCTGCCCAGTTAGTTCCAATTTCATTATTCTAGTGACACGGTAGGTTTATGACAGAAATTGAACTGTATACTGAGTTAGCGTAGTACTACAAATGATGCTGCGTTTGTAAGTGACAGGTACTATGCCTTCCAGATTGCCAGGGCATCTATGTCCTGTCAATATTTGTTTCACTAGAGTAGATGCAATTACTGGTGACCACATCTAACACAACAGTATCAGTTAGCTGATCCGGAAATGTTCGGGAACTCGTTTAAAATCAGCCTGTTGTTATATGGTTGGAGAAAGCAATTGCAGGTAGAAATTCTGGAAAGAAAATGACTAAATATGACATTTTTAATAAATCCACTGAAGTCCTCAGCTGGTTTAATTCATCCAACTCTATATTCTTAACATATAAACTGCGATTTTCGACCTGGTCAATAAAGGCTGGATCTAAATAGATATTTAAAGATGTAAGGTGGCTAAAATAGTACGTCACTTTGTTTACAGTGTAAAGCAGAGGAATGCGCATCAGGGGAAATGTTGCATTGCATTCCAATCGGAAGGTGTGTGCCCAAACCATTTGAGACTGAATATAGCAATGATGTATAATTGGTTCAGACAAAACGCGAATGATTAATTTCGTGGTGCTATCTCCGCCACATATTTTCTGGGTTCTAAACACAGTGTTCGGGCGGATTCGATCCAGCAAGATATCGGCAAGGCGCAAATCCTCCCCGATACGCGGACATGAGGGTGTTGCTGAAAATGCAACGCAAATGCGCTCTTTAATAATAGCAAGTCAGTGGCTTTTTCTGAAATCCAAGGCAGTACGAAGGTAAGTAAAACTATCGTTCAGCCTTGCGATTTCGCCTGCCGCTCAGATCCTTTACCGATCCTTCATTTTCATGATCCTGCTACGCATGGTGGCCGCCGGATGATGAGCGATGCCCACGCCTAGCTCTGACGCGATCCGTTCTGTAGCCTCGGACACATTCTTCATGTACGGTAGGGAGTGCCAAATTGTTGGTGTCTCTCTTCCGTTTGTCCGGCGTGGGTGTGCGCGTATGCAGTGACTGATACTGGACAAAGCTTGAGAGAACAGTTTCTGGGTGAAAACCCTCTGAACACGTTCGATTTTATTACGGTCGCAGGCGTTCATTAAACCAAAGAAAGGACAGCTGTATTCGAGGACTGGAAGAACAAACACTTAATAAAGTCTTAGCTTCGTTTCCGGAAGGAAAAAAATATGCAATATGAATCCACATATCTGCGCGGCTTTGGCAGAGATTCTATCTGCATGAGGTGATAAAGCAAGCTTATTTGTATAATTTAGACCTAGGTCCTTTATGGTGAGGCATTCTGAGAGTGGGCTATTCTGAAAAATTATGGGACCAGGAAGTTTGGTAGGACCAAAAGACATGAAACTACACTTGGATGATGAAAGCTCCATCTGCATTGTCGAACCCCATCCGCTTAAGCGTAGTAAATTGGCATTGATTTTTTAAACACAAACATTAGCGGTGTCCTAAGAGTATGAGTAAACGCACATGAGGTCAACAGCATAAGTAACCGTTTGCGAATTTCCGAGTTCAACCGAAATATCATTGATACACAGCAGATAAATAGATCATTTTTTATTAAAAACCCGTCGGGTTCCCATTAAAGTAAGTAAAAATAAATTTACATGCGAATTTTAGACGAGGTAGGCAGAATATTTACAAAATGCAATTCAAAGTTTCTGAATAAGTAATCCATTGGGAAAAAATGATTAATGAGTCAGTTTAAGTCACTTTATTAAGGGAATGAGGCTTTTGCCCATGAGATCCCTATTCATATCGATAAACAGAAATAAAGTCATCAATTACATCAGCAAATGCGAAAAGTTAATGAGTTAGCGGTAAGTGTGAGCTAGGCGCAAACTGCCGCCGCTAAAACAATCATTATTGTACGTACAGTAGGTTATCAACAAATGAGCGTTTAGTCTGCACATAAAGGATTTGACACTTTCGGAAAGAACGACGGCGTCAGGGAGTCCATTCCATGCCCCGATGACCCTGTAAGAAAAGGCGTTCCGTCGGACGTCCGAATGAGCTCGCTTCCTTTACAGTTTGAACGGATGACCAGGCAGACGGTCAGTCCGGGCCAATTCAAAGAATTCATCAAAGTCTAGGGCACAGTCACGGCTTCTGACATTTCTGTAGGTTTAAATGAGATCGCCGCGCAGTTGCCTGTAATTTAGAGGAAACGGATTTAGTTCGGTCAGCCTGGTTTCGAAAGGCAAATGATGAAGATTCTTGGCCATCTTCGTAGCCATCGCCTGTACTCTTTCCAGTCGTTGATAATCCTTCTTTAACCACGGTCGCCAGGCCTGGACTGCATGCTCTAAGTGAGACCGCACGAATGCCCCATAGGTTTTTCCAAATAGGTCCTTGCCGATCAGCACAAATCCTCGCCTCAGCGCAAATAACACCCCTATCGCACTTTTGGCTGCCCTTTGACACTGTGAAGATGGCTTCAGCGAGGAGGTCATTAGGACGCCCAGGTCATTCTGTTCCACAAAATTTTAAAGGAGCTGACCACCAAGGACGTATTGAAAGGAATCGTCTTCCTTTCTAGTCCGTCCGGTGCGGAGTCTCAAGACCACACATTTGTCCACATTAAAATTGAGGATCCAGCTAGTAAGAGGTGAAAAAAACTCCATACAAAATTTAAAAATGATTGGATTAATTTAACAGGAGAAAAAAAACCTCAATAAAAATAAAGACTGAAAAATGTGGGCAGGACTGGCCTGTAGGTGGCGGAATTTAGCGGATTATGGTCGGACATGGTCAGCGTTGAGGGGTAAGTGTGCGGGTGAGACAGGACTAGCCTGCATGTGGTGTTGTATACGTTGGGATTGGTAGGCCGGATGAGACTATTTGCGTCCAAGAAGCCAGACGAGAGGAACCCAAACGCGATGGTCCACAGCACGCTTCGAACTCAGCCGAGGAGTGGGTAAGGGAGGTACGACCAAACTACTAGTAGACGGTGAATACTGATAGCTCCACCGTGAGCTTCGACAGACCGCATGAGGCCGGAATACGGGAGATGACATCGAAGACGGCGAAAATTGTCGCTATGCGGGAGAAGTGAGAGCAGTGGATTTAGAAACCAATTAAAAACAGGGTTTCCAATGATATAATCAAGAGTTACTACTTGATCTACCACTTAATCACAGGAGGACCTATCTTGAAGGAAGATTAGCGGACCCAGAACCGTACCTTGAAGTACACCACTCGTGATCGAGTTAGGTGGCGTTTTGCTATTACCGAACACGACTTTCTGATATCGGTTGGACAGATAAGACCAGATGAAGTCGAGTCGAGGCGGCCGGATGCCATGGGCTTCCAATTTTACTAAAAAACGTCTATGGGGCACCTTGTCAAAGGCTTTGCTAAGACCAAAGCAGATAACTACTACTGTCTGCCGCTCATCACAAAGAGAAGTGATTCGATTAAGAAATGCAATGTGGCAAGTTTCGCAGGATCGTTCAGGTAAACCTTCATGCTGACTAGAGCTCAGAAGCCGATTAGGTAGAAATAAGTCCAGAATTTTATAGGAAATTATTCTTTCAAGAAGCTGTGTTAGAGACGGCGTTTTGTACAGCCCCCGATAGTTATTAACATCGGACTGAGATCCAGACTTGAAGACGGGAATGATAATTGACGTTTTCCGTATTTCAGGAAAGAATCCCTTTGAAATATAAACTGAGAATAAATGACTAAGCAATATGGGAAGGTCGGATGCTTGTTTAATAATCGAATTCGGAATCCCGTCCGTTCCTGAGCAGTGTGAGTATTTCAAACGACTTATTTGTTTTTTAATGAGATCTGAGGAAACAACGATTGTACTCAGTGTCCTAACTGATAATGATCAAAAGCAAGGATCCGGTTCGGACTCAAAATTAAGGGTCTTTG
This sequence comes from Spirometra erinaceieuropaei, assembly GCA_902702965.1. Classification (NCBI taxonomy): domain Eukaryota; kingdom Metazoa; phylum Platyhelminthes; class Cestoda; order Diphyllobothriidea; family Diphyllobothriidae; genus Spirometra; species Spirometra erinaceieuropaei. The sequence goes on from CACRXP010000721.1 coordinate 110,132, forward strand.
CAAAGAAAGCATTAAATAACTCCGCCTTGTCTGTGTCATCGGTGAGGAAGAATTTGTTTTCATTTAGCAGGGGTGGAATTTCGTGACCACGCTTAGAGTAGGACCGATGAAAGATGTTAGTGACCGATTTGCCAGAGTTCGAGTCACTGAGGACAAGTGACTCTCTTTGCCTGTCGCGCGCTTGGCGCATCCTAGAGGCCATCTCAAACATCTCTGTGATTCAAAGATGAACAGATAAGGAACTAGTGGATGGGTCACGCGGCTGCCGTCTCAACGCTTTTAATCTGTTGGGAAAAAATGATGAACAAGGGAATCTGAAGAATTAGGCTTGGGATATCTACGCGGCACAAATTCTAGAATGTCCTTGGTAACATTGGACATGACATCACGTATAATGGTTGAATCGCTACAAGTGCGGAATCCACACCAATCCCAAGATCTAATATAGCTATTTGTTACGTCGCTATCTACGCAGTCGTAGTTCATGTAAGTCCGAACGGCGCTTGTCTTTTTTGAAAAGGCAAGCAGTAAGCAACAATGAATTAATACGTGGTCACTGTCAAAGAGGCCCCGTTTTTGTAAGCAACAGAAAGAGGAGCAATGTCGTTGGTAAAGATTAGATCTAAAATGTGATTATCTCTTGTTGGTGAGCGCACCAGTTGGGACCAATTATAATAATTGATAATATCATGAAAGGGCTGAACTCAGGGTGAACAGTTATTGGAAACCCAGTCTATATCAGGAAGGTTAAAATCCAAGTGATTATTTTACATCGAAAGCAGCTTCCGAAATTAATTTAAAGATTTCACAGAGTTGAGAACCATCAATTGCTACAGAATTTGGGGGATTGCAGATACAGCTTATAATTGCCTTTCTTTGCGGTGAGAGAATAAGAGATGCAAAGCAGAAGTGCCCAATGAATGAGGAAACATCCAAATAATAGGGAGAGTGCTTAAGGTAGGGTTTAAGATAAAGAAAACATTGAGAAAATCCTCCATATATTGTGGGTGACGAATCCACATATTTAATGTACCCAAGTGTCTGGCCCACCCTATTCGTTCTTGCAAGGAACGATTGCTTCACCCGACAGCGATAACAGTTCTACAGTAATCCTGTTTGGTCAGAGCTTGATTTCATGAATAGAAATGACGACTGAAAACACCGGATACTGTGCTGCCTATCATTTTCTCGACTGCCGTTTCTTTTTTATACTGAACACTTCTTTTATTTAATTATGAGAAGATTTTTTAGTGTTTCCCGGATTTTCGGTTAATCTTTCCCCGGCACTGCCCGTAAACTGATATTGCATAAATTAATATTATCGTCCGTATTGGCGTAGTTCGTGGACTTCGATTCCTCTTTCCGATATCGTCTTGTAAAAAATGGCGCTGACCCTGTATCCGGCTTCCCAGCGGGTACATTTTTTAGCCGACAACGATCAAGCGTTCAGCCGCGCACCCTGTTGGGCGCAGTTTAATTTCCATAGTACGGAATAGAGGCTGAAACTTCCGATGCATTGTTGACCACTTTCTTTCTAGACTGACATAATCTCAGGGTCTGTAGTGTATTATCTCGCTAACTATCCTCAAAAAACTACTACCTATTTGACTTATTTATAAGTTGTTTAATGCACGCCAGATCCGTTCTGTGTCGGTTTTGGTGATGCCGGAAAAATGTCATTAAACATTGTTTCTATTGTTATTATTATCATCATTTTTATCATCAATTAGCACTTATTAATAATTTTCAAATCGTTATTTATGTTGATGACTCTGTGTGTGTTTAGTAACATTTTAAGGACAAGACTAATGTTTGCTTTTAAAAATTAATTCCGATCTATTTTGTCTATGGAACTTGAGTTTGATAGGGTAGACTAGGTTCTCTTCACACTCAAATTGTTATTTAATGGATGTCAGTCCAGGCAAGCCCGTCGAACGAAGGGTTTTTAAAAAATCCTTTCATAGTTTGATCCACTGCAAATGACTTAAGTCTTGTTTTTACAATAAGCTATGTTTCTCACCGGAAGAAGATGGGGTTTCCAGACAAAACTGCGCATAATATTTGGAAGTTGACTACTGATCCACATTAAACAGCAAAACTCGACATCGTGTCCGAAGTCGTAATGTGGAAATTTAATGCCTTAACCCAATTTGCCTGAATGTAGAGCCTTCCACTTTCTTCGTACAAGCGTTAAATTGTGGTTGTTGACGACGATTATCAGCTCCAATTTGAATTTGCGGTCAGGATATAGAGATTTCTAAGCGATTAGGGATGTCATATTCAAACAGTCTGTTTTCTGGTAATTGCGCACTTCATTGTTTCCAAATCACGATATTTAAAAAATAGCGACATTGGTACCTGATTTTATAAAATGTACATTAGGTATGGTCTAGAGCATTATTTCTGTTTGGCGTTTGTTTTATACATCGGTAAGTACATCAACGCTTTCCAAACAGTCACTTTTAAGAATAAGAAGACTAAAGGATTCGCTATTTTTGTTAGAACATTCAGTTATATCCTTTTAAATGAATGAGTTCGACTTTAACTACAGAACACACCTTTTCAGGAAACTTGCTTAGAACACTAAGGAATACAAAGTTGTGACCAGAATTACAAGGTCGAATATCGAATCAATATAGAACACTGCAACCAAAGCCAAAGCTGGTTCTACTGAAGAATATACCACTTTTTACTAAGGGCATTGTCCCCTTACGGTTGCATGTACTTACAATATTTGAAACGTTGGTAAGTAGCTGGGAACTCAAAACGTAACCGAATGAATTGTTTCAAGTACAACACCAATATCGGCGACATCAAGTTGTTTGCATCTTTGATCATGCAATCTGTCTACACGACTGACTGTCTGCCGATGGTTTATAAGAATGGAACGTTTATACAAAAGAAGTTGATAAGCCCCGGCCAAAATGTCTCGGACTGAGCCCATAAAGCGTCATGCCTTTTTAATTTGTCAAGAACTTCTCATACATCTCTGACAAGATAAAGAATCTGACGTGCCAAAACTGGAGCACTTGCCAGGAAGCATCAAATACCCACAGATACTTGCAGCGTTTTCATGCGGTGGGAAAACATCAGCAAAAATTATGTCTGGGCATCTAATTAGTAGCCCGGTCTTAATTCGTCTTTGAGGTGAGCAGTTGGCTTTTGGTTTAAAGGTACATAGTAAACGGAAATGCATTTGATACATGTGGCGAGGAAGCTGAAACATAAGCATGGCCAGTCTGCATAAAATTCCTTCAATTGGGCCAGTGTATGATATATTCGGATCCTCCTAATCGAGAGCATACAAATAATAATTTTTATAAAAGACCCTTTAGGGTCCCACCAAAGCAGTAAAATTAAATTTTTATATAAAAATAATAATTTTATTTAATGCCAGTTTACAGGCATTTTCAGGGAAGCGTTAAACACAAATCCGGCCAGCAGTGAAAAAAACTCCTGTGGATAAGGAATAAAAATATAATTGATGGTTGTTTCCATAGTTTGGAGGGTTCAGGAGGAATACAGTGCTGGCGGAAAACTTTCGACCATCAAGAAGGGAGGGGTTGCATGGTATCAGATATTGTCAGTCGCCAATTTCTTTCATGAAGTTCGGGTTAGTCCAACCAGAAGCGCCGAAGAATGGCTGTCGCTTTTGGCCAAAGAAATTGTCCCTGGTGAGACCGGCCATAGTGGTCAGAGATAAGGCGAAAGTGTGGGCAGGACTGGCCTGCATGTGGCGGTGTAAACCGGACTATAATCGGACATCGTCAGAGCATAAGTACATGCCATCCTATGCGGGTTAGACACAACTGGCCTGCAGGCGTTACTGTATAAATTGATTGAAAACGGAAATCATGTGGGCAGGATCGATACGCCGGATGAGACTATTTGCGTCAAAGTGGAGTGAAGAGAGAAACCCAGACGCTAACGTTTACGGTCCGCTTCGAGCCCAGCCGAGGAGTGGGCAATGGAGGTACAACCAAAAAACTATCGGGGAGGAGTGATGGCAGTGGACTTAGTAACCAATCCACAGAAAAACAGAAACAGAAAAAACAGAAACATATTCTTAGCACTCGCGCATAAAATGGACAAAAACTAAATTTTCTGCTACTGGAAATGCGAACTCTGCTATTATTCTGACCAAGCACGCCTTCACGTAGATGATATGGAGGCTGAAATATAACAGTACGTTTAAACTCTTGACTGCATATCATGCACACTTGCAGATATCATGCATTAAAAAGGCTGCACCGTTAATGCCTTAAAAACAGAGGATGTTCGCCATTTGGAAGACATATGGACTCTCTCCAATTATTGATGCCTATATTATTCGATTTTGAAAAAAAAGCTACTTTAAGTATTACGAGCACTTAAAAAAGGAGCCCAAGGCCTTAAGTAAATGCTTTGAAGCTCATAGTCTCAATCTTTGTTTTCGAAACGTTAATTCAGACAATGTGCTAAAGGTCTACCTGTCTGTCAACGCTTGGTTTCATCTTATAGACCTTTGTCCGGTAGCCAACTTTTTCTTCGATAAACAATACCGTCGGCAGCTGAAAGTAGCGCCTATGCTGTTCCTAATATTTGGCCTTTCAGTGGAAAAAATATTTCATCAATTAGAATATACGGGGCAGCTCACAGTTAACCTAAGACTGTGCCTGTGCTCGGTCGACTGCGCATTTATTATCTTCGAGACAAATCGACTATATGCTTCTTCGTGCTACTCATTTTTAGGAAACGTATGTATTGCGGAATAAAGATTTATGAACAACTAGGAGTTTTGGATGACGTTTAAAATCATAAACGATATCCATCATTTCACACATCAGTGTATCGCCAAAAAAATTTAAAAATACATCTACTTTTTCAGAATAACCAGCCATATTTCTACAAACGTCCCGTCCGCAGTATGCTACACTAAACCAAAGTGCACTGCTTCAATAAACAAACTTTTAGTCAGAAGATAAATATCACTTTAAATTGCTGTTTCACAATGAATATTGTGACAAGACGAGAAACTCTGTTCTACGTTGCTCTGTACATACCTGACGTTTGCACACTCGCATTATCAGCGCCTGTACAATAATGGTTGACTCCAAATTTCCGACGCAGTGCTACGGTTGTCCAGTATAATTTTTTAAAAAAGAACTAGAAGCAAGCGCAGCCAGGGCCGGGATGGTGGTAGAATACGATTTACATATATCGCCCGGGCACTGTCAAATTGAGAATCGTCTGTTGAGAACAATCAAATAGATTATGTATTCCGTCGATTCTGGTACAGGCTAAAAATCGGTTTGAAAATACTGCCAATGTTTTATTAAATTCCCTTGGGCGCCCGTTAGTGGTAGCGTCATTTTAACTGTGTACCAAACTTAGAACTAGAGATCGAAGAAGGTTTTTCAAGAATATGTTATGAGGGAGCGCAGCACATCAAATTTAGACGCTGGTTGTTAATGTGAACAATTACAAGTACAGGCGATTAACTCTCATCACCGGAAATTATATAATGATTCAGTAGGTTTGATGTGTATTGGTGGCAGCATAGGGTTACGATCCCGTAAACAGTAGGCATGTTTTCTTAGCTTTCGTCGGGTTGGGTTAACAATTTTAAACACATGTTCAGTTAAATGTAAACAAGGGACTTATTAGAAAGTCTAGCCGATAAACAAAAGTTAACATTTAGCTTATTTTGATCATTAAAATTCTATAAACCTTTTCCTGCCGGAAAGCGCTGGCGTCAATGTAATCAGTTACAGCCGACAACATCCCTTTACGGTATAATTAACACTACGTATCATTAACACCATATTAGACGTCGAACCAAATCAACCGCAATGTGTTTGCATGATGTCGACAATTAAACTGTCCATTAATTTTATGGAACACTCGACATGCTCTTTTTCAGCATCTGAGCAGTTAGAAACCCGAAAATAAACTTTTGAAGACAAGATCCCAAAGACTCTAATTGAATCGGACTCACTAACCGTTCGCGACGGCTTATGTAAAATTGAAAAGTCAAACTGGCGAACAGGTGTTTTCAGTAACTCTTCATCAGGCCAAAACGGTTACAATGAAGTTTCAGTTATGCGAATTACATGACTTATAAATGATTCGGGGACAATTAACATCGATCGTTCCCACGCCACTCGCATGACGAGGCGTGCTATGGCGTGTTCGCCGTGTCGTGGTCATTGGGTTCAAGGGGCGAGGAAGAGGGGAGGGCATAGGCTGTGAGTACGGCGAGTACCTTGTGCACACACCCTGGCATCAGGAGTTTGGGGCGACCTTGGGGTCGGCGTAGGCCACGGAAGACAGAGAGCCTGCGCAGAGTCTTCTGACAGCATAGCACCGAAAAATTGCCAACGTCTGCAATTACTAAGTGCCCAGGTCTCTTAATTTGCTATCCTGAAATCTCTTCATTTGTGTATGTATGACTGAATTAACTGATTCAGATGACATCTTGAACTGTCGTCAAGTTAACTTGCATGAACCTCGTCGACAGATGCCAGTGTCTGTCCACGAACATGATACCACATAACCGACACAAACAGCATAGCACTATCCTTTTGTTGGGCTGGTACACAAACTAATGAAACACACATTCTATCACTGTCACCATGGGCATGATAGGGGCGATATGATAAATCCACATTCAGGCTTAGCCTGAATGCAATTGAGTCTGCACACTGGGCTTATTAAAGATTCATGATTTAACATTTCCAACTCTTTTCTACACCTCGCAATTAGTTTTCGGTTTTTAGCCAGCAAAAATGACAACACCAAACGCAGCAAATCAAAATCACTAAGCAAATTCTCTATTTGTTGCCAGTATATATGCAAATCCTTGTTTTACAGGTGGTCATTGGAAAACCGGCATATATAAAGGCCCATTCCATATGGAAATAACTTCCGCGAGTTTCTCATTTATTATTTTTAAAATTTTTTATTCGAAATATGCAGATTATGACGAATTTCGTGCACACAAGCGAGTTAATATGCATTCATCAACAGTTGCAGCTCATTATAAACGTAAGGGCATTTCGAGTTTCAGTTTACTTGACGCCTTAAGAGAAGAACTATTTTATTTTGTGTTCAACGGAAAGTTGACTTGAAGCTGGGGAAATTCCATACTAATCAGTTAGATAGATAGATAGATAGATAATTTTTATTAAAGACCCGTCGGGGTCCCATCAAAGCAAGTTAAAATAAATTTGCATGCGAGTTTTAGACGAGGTAGGCCGAATCTTTACAAAATGCAATTCATAGTTTCTGAATTAGAAGTCCATTGTGATATATGATGACTGTGGGGTGAAAAAAACTCCTTGGAAAAAGGTAAAAACGAATGAATTAATTTTACAGGAGAAAAAACCCCTCTTTAAAAAGAATAAATATAAAAAGCGAGCAGGACTGGCCTGTAGGTGGCGGTATATAACGGAATGTTTCGCTCATCGTCAGGGTATCAATAAATGTCCGCCTTGATAGGTACGAATGTGGGTCAGACAGGACTGGCTTGCAAATGGCATTGTATACGGGATTCACAATTGAGATCGTCTGGGCCAGATTGGTACGCCGCGTCAAAGAGCCCAGACGAGAGGAACCCAGATGCCATCGGCCACAGCACGCTTCGTGCTCAGCCGAGCAGTGAGGAAGGGAGGTACGACTGAACTACTAGTAAACAGTGAAGACTGAGGGTTCCGCCGTGAGTGTCGACAGACCGCATGAGGTCGGAATGCGGGAGATGACATCAAAAATCGCGAAAATTGTCGCTATGGGGGAGAAGGATAGTGATGGATTTAGAAAACAATTCAAAACATGCGTTTCTAATGATATGATTAAGAGTTACCACTAGATCTACCACTAAATCCCAGGAGGACCCTTCTCGAAGTCAAGAATCTGAGCGTTCGGGAATGAAACGGTTAAAAGTGCCTTTATGCTTTCCGGTGTAAGATGGTTGCGTAATTTCGACTTGAATATCAGTAACCTAGGCGATAATCTAATTTCAGGCGGAAGATTATTCCAAAGGAAGGCATATTTGGAAGCAACGAAAAGGGAGCGCTTAGATGTAGTACAAAGAGGCGGCGGAATCACCATGCAGGAGTTGCGCGTGGCATAGGACCGATCTCTCGGAGTGAGAGTGTCAATGTGCGGAAGACTGGAGCTAGAGTTGATGCGAAAAAGAAAGCAAAGGCCAGCTTCCAGTCTTTTAACCCACAAAAACTTAATGTTCGCCAGCTGACATCTCTGAGTATAAGAAATACTGGACGAAGCTTGAGAGAACAGTTTCCGGGTGAAAACCCTCTGAACATTTTCGATTTTATTACGGTCGCAGGCGTTTATTAAACCGAAGAAAGGACAGCAATATTCGAGGACTGGAAGAACAAACATTTGATAAAGTCGTAGCTTCATTTCCGGAATTAAAAAATTATGCGATATGAATCCACATAGCTGCGCGGCTTTGGCAAAGATTCTATCTGCATGAGGTGATAAAGCAAGCTTATTTGTATAACTTAGACCTAGGTCCTTTATGGTGAGGCGTTCTGAGAGTGGGTTATTCTGAAAAACTATGGGACCAGGAAGTTTGGTAGGACCAAAAGACATGAAACTACACTAGGATGATGAAAACCCCATCTGCCATGTCGAACCCCACCTGCTTAAGCGTAGTAAATCGGCATTAATTTTCTCAACACAAACATTTGCGCTGTCCTTACAGTATGAGTAAACACACTTGAGGTCATCGGCATAAGTAAAAGTTTGCGAATTTCCGAGTTCAGTCGAAATATCATTGATGGACAGAAGGAAGAGTAGTGGACCCAGAACCCAGCCTTGAAGTACGCCACTCGTGATCGAGTGGGGTGTCGAGTAGCTATTACCGACCATGACTTTCTGATATCGGTTGGACAGATAGGACCTGATGAAGTCGAGTAGAGGCGGCCGGATGCCGAGGGCTTCCAATTTTACTAAAAGACGTCTATGGGGCACCTTGTCAAAGGCTTTGCAAAGATCAAAGTAAATAACAACCACTGACTGCCGCTCATTACGAAGATAAGTGATTAGATTTAGAAAAGCCAAGTGGCATGTTTCGCAGGATCGTTCAGGTAAAAACCCATGTTGACTAGAGCTCAGAAGCCGATTAGCTAGACAGAAGTCAAGAATTTCGTTGAAAATAATCCTTTCAAGAAGTTTTGCTAGAGACGGCGTTTTGTGCACACCCCGATAGTTATTAACATATGACCGAGATCCTGACTTGAAGACGGGAATGATAATTGACGTTTTCCATTTTTCAGGAAAGAATCCTTTTGAAATATAAACAGAAAATTAATGACTGAGCAATATGGGAAAGTCGGACGCTTGTTTAATAATCGAATTCGGAATCCCGTCCGTTCCTGAGCAGTGGGAGTATTTCAAACGGCTTATGTGTTTCTTAATGAGATCTGAGGAGACATCAATTGTACTAAGTGTCCTATCTGAAAGTGATCGAAAGAAAGGGACCGGATCGGACTCGGTAGCAAGGTGTTTTGCAAAGAAAGCACTAAACAACTCCGCCTTGTCAGTGACATCGGTGAGGAAGTGGTTATCATTTAGCATGGGTGGAAGTTCATGACCACGCTTAGAGGAGGACCGAAGACGGAAGATGTTAGCGACGGATTTGCCAGGGTTCGAACCACTGAGAGCAATTGATTCTCTTTGCCTGTCGCGCGCTTGGCGCATCCTTGAGGCCATCTCAAAAATCTCTGTGATTCTAAGATGAACTGATAAGGAACAAGTGGATAGGTCACGCAGTTGTCGCCTCAACGTTTTAAGTCTGTCCTGAAGAAAATGAGGAACAAGGGAATCTGAAGAATTAGGCTTGAGATATCTACGCGGCACAAACTCTAGAATGTCCTTGGAAACATTGGACATGACATCACGAAGAACGGTTGCATCGCTACAAGTGAGGAAGCCACACCAATCCAAGGATCTCAAATAGTTATTTATTACGTCGCTATCTACGCAGTCGTAGTTCATGTAAGTCCGAACGGCGCTAGTCATTTTGAAAAGGCAAGCGGTAAGCAACAATGAATTAATACGTGGTCACTGTCAAAGAGGTCCTTTTTAAAGCAACAGAAAGAGGAGCAATGTCATTGGTAAAGATTAGATCTAAAATGTAATTATCTCTTGTTGGAGAGCGCACCAGTTGGGACCAAGTAGAAAAATTCACAACATCTTGAAAGGGCTGGAATCTTGGTAGGCAGCTATTGGAAACCCAGCCAATTTCAGGAAGGTTAAAATCCCCAGTGATTATTTTAACATCGAAAGCAGCTTCCGAAATTAATTTAAAGATTTCACAGAGCTGTGAATCATCAGTGGCTAAAGAATTTGGGGGATTGTAGATACAGCCAATAATTGCCATTATTTGCGGCGAGAGAATAACAGATGCAAAGCAGAAGTTTCCCGTGAATGAGGAAACATCCAAGTAATAGGGAGAGTGCTTTAGGTAGGATTTAAGATAAAGAAGACAACCACCCCCACGCCTAGTCGTGCCGTCTTGGCGGTAAAAATCCAAGTCATCTATGAGAAGGGCAGAGTCAGGAATTAGAGAATGCGTCCAAGATTCTGTTACACATATAATATCAGGCGTCATTTCCAGAGCAATGGCTCTGATTTGGGCCATCTGGTTTATAACAGACCTGGCATTCAATAATATAATATATAATGTGTTTCGAACGGCAATGCTATTTTCGACGGTATTTAAAAAAAATTTGGAGGCGGATATGTAAGCTGCGAATTAATGACACTTGGAGAATAAGTATCAGTTAATTTAGAGTTATTGACGTACGGGGAGTCAGCAAGAGAAGGCTGAGTATGAGACCTATAGGAGGTGGGGATATAGTTTTCAAACATTGGAATGCTAGGGGAGTTAGAACATGGATAGACTTGTTGGTAGTTAAATAATGGAGGAAGGGGAGGAGGAGGAGGAGGGAGGCTAGAAGGAAAGTAGGGGCTAATGGGTGAGGGTAGGCCACTAAAAGAATGAAATGGTGGGAAACCAGGTCTAGATTGGAAGTCAAAGGAGATAGGTTGACGTACCTGAGAGCAATTGGCCTTAAGTGGTGGGAAGCCTGAACTAGGTTGGGGCATAAATGACTTAGGGCAATTCATGTATGAATTATTTGCTGGATATATAGTAGGGCTTTGATAAGTAGCCGGTACGCAGGACAGAGAATTATTCGAGGATATAATTGGAGCTGCGGGGTTTGTAGACGTGCTGGGCTGAACAGACTTGTTAGATCTAAGAGAAGGCGTCGTACCTCCAAATGGAACTGTACTACCTATCTTTTGGGTCGGAGTCTGATTCAATTTTCGAGTCTCACCGTTCTGACGCCAAGCCACGGGTGACTTAACTGTAGACCTTACAGCACCCAGTTGGACAATAGAAGTTATCGGTCTAGCTGATGTAGACGGATTTTCATGTGTCTCAGCGGGACTATCCGGAGGATACGAAACGACAAATGGGGCTGCTGCTGCCGCCGCAAGTTTAGGGGCAGGCAAATGCGTCAAGTGGCTCGAGTGAGATGGAGATGTCGGAGAAAGAGGAAGGAGGGAGTCAGATGTCGCAGGAGTAGGAGAAGCTGAATCCTTACGGCCACTTGTATTATGATCGAGTTGGGGAGGATTAGACTGAGAAACAATGGGTTTACGTGAGAATAGAGACCCGATTCTACGCTCCATAGGAGTAAGATCATGACAAAGGAAAGATTTTGCGTTCTCTAGGTTCGCAGTGACACGCTCTCGATGGGTAAAGATTGTGTCAACCTCGATTGATGAAAACAATTTGACTAAGATGGGTGGATTTGTACTACGGGAGGACAAGCGTTTGGCATCGGCTATTTTATAGTTGAAACCACATGAATACAGGAAATTGGTTGCAACATCAATTGGCCGAGCAGATCGAGGAACATTTTTTAGCAGGATGTTGTAAGAACGCTTCTGTCTATCACTAGATTCACTGGCGATCAGGTGAACAAGTGAGTCGAGACGCCTACATTCTTCAGAGGGAATATCGGAGATGTTCCCGTCGAATAAATGTCCAAGAATTGTCAGCAAAGTGCCAAACCTAAGCATAAAGTCATTGCAGTGGTCAAGTGCAGACAGATCGAGCTGCCGACCAATTACAACGGGTGACGACTGACTAGTAATATCATCTGACTTAGATTTAGGTAAAGCTTCTGACTTACGTTTAGTTAGGCCATGTTTACTTACAAGAGCCGAGAGCTTACGTCGACCAGTGACTTTTGGTCTCATCTTGTCTCGAGGCAATTTGTGATTAAGAAAACTCCTGGCAGACAAGTTGACTGAATTTCAGCTAGGGGCTAACGATGTAAAAATAAATTACAACAGTTAGAGAGAAATCGGATGCACAAAATGCGAATTGCAGAGTGCGATTAGTGAACAACGGGCATAGACTAGCAAAACTCGAAAGGAGATGGCAGCGGGCAGTTCGTAAAGAAAAGGCCTAAATTTAAGGAAAATTCAACCAAAAAACAGGTACTAAAATCGTTAGATCTCACAGAAAAACCACTAAAAATAATATCCTCCACTTATCTTCAAATTTAAAACCAGCGGCTTGACCTTGACCTTGACCGGTGGATAACCTGGTGATCGACACAAACACAGTAAAAATACGTCAGGTATCATTACCTACTTTAGAAACGAAACCTGACAAATCATCGGATCTGTCAGAAACTACAAGGGTTCGCCGTTATTCTTGGAAGGTAACGCTGTTATTCCACTTCATCGAAGGCCAACTCATCTTGAAAGTGCCCTTAGCATATCGTTTACGGAAAAGGACACGACAAGCCTTCATGCAATACACTGCAACAGGGTAATGACCGTAAGAGCTCTAATGCTGGTGCAAGTACGTCACATGAAAATCCATGCTCTATACCCCCTTCGCCGGCCGAAAATCACTAAATGTCAAAGGGCCAATATCCGTCGGGAATACTACAGTAACATTATATCATCCTAGCGCGGTCGGAACAATAAAGAGCTCTTCCATAAGTCGTAAGCAAAATATTGTGATAAGGGACGCCCCAGAGCCCACATCCTGCATTCAGAAGGACAGAGTGACGCATGACCTAGACCTTCTTCATCAGTACGCCAGTGCCATCCTGAAGGACCTGGAATTATTCACCGTTAAGAAAGCTTTTCGACTAGGCAAAGCGGACCCAAATCATGACCCAAAAACATACCCAAGTTCACTGAAAGTTATTTTGGAAAACGAAGCCAAAGCAGCGCTTTTGTTAGCAAGTAGAATGACCCTACGCAAATTACACAAGAAAGTGTTTTTTCAACCAGACTACGAACCGAGGGAAAGACTGAAAATGAGAGAACTGTGATAAGAATTGAAGGAGAGAATTGGCAGAGGACAGAAAGGGTTGAAGATCAAAAATGGACAAATAGTCCAGACAAAGGGGTCTTTCCTGTGGTCAAAGCCTGTCACAAAGAAGGCAGGGCCTCTCCAACGAATTAGTCATTGAAGGTTTACTCCGCAAGTGTGCAAAGCCTCTTCAACAAACTACACGAACTAAGAGACATAGTTGATGTAATTAAGCCAGACATTATGGCATTCACAGAAACGTGGCTTACTGAAGATATCTCAGATGCAGAACTATCTCTTAGAGGATATCAGCACTTCAGGAAAGACAGACAAAGACGAGGAGGAGGAGGAGGACTCCTAATTTATGTCACTTACAAGCTGAGCGCTATGGCTTATGTGCATAGTCTGTTACTGGATGTCAAACTGCTAATCGTTACGATATCTACTAAGAATGTCCAATCACTGACGATTTCGGTGGTATACAGTTCACCTGACCATACTTCTGCCCAAGATCTCATGCGCATATCCGAACTGTACCAATCGAGCAAGAAGAAAGATATCCTTATCGTTGGAGATTTTAACGCTCCTGGCATTGATTGGCCAACGTGAACTGCACAAGGGCCGCAAGACAGTTTTAATCGCAAACTACTACAGTGGGCAGCGGACAAACTCCTCTGCCAGAATAATACTTTTGGAACACGGGTCAGGGATGGATATCAGTCGAACTGCTTTGATCTCATTTTTACCCGAGAGGAGGAAAATGCTTTAGACCTGCAGGACCGACCGCCATTAGGGTCAAGCGACCACATCACGCTGCACTTCGAGTGCTCATTGTTTTCCAAACCCGTTCAATCCGATAGGTTGGAGAAAAACATTTGAAAAGAGGAGTATTTTCTCATGAGGAGGGAAGCGTCAGCTGTATCATGGGATACTGAACTGCATGGTCGAGCAAAGGATAACTGGAATACTTTCAGTTCCTTACTGAAAGAGATTGTCTATCGCTATTTTCCTCTCAGGAGAATGTCAATCACAAACCGCCTAAGATGGATAAACCTGGACTTAAAGGCCTTTTTTGAAAGATGAATCGTCTGTGCGGGCGCTACAGACTAATATTCTCCGAAGAACACTTACAGGAATATAAGCGGTAACGAAACTTTTGGAATAGTGAGGCCTCAAAGCTGTGAAGAAGGATTTGACTGAGCATACTTCGAAATTCGTTAGAGCGTCCGAAAATTATATATGGTTATGTACAAAGTGCATAGAGGACTCAGGAGCTAATTCCTGTCCTTAGGTCTGAAGATGGAAAAGTGGAGACTGATGACCGGGTTAAAGCGTCCCTCCTTTCCGACTTCTTTCAGTCAGTATTCACCCTAGAACCTAGTTCTATATTTGCAGATCCATCCGTTCGTCAACCAAACTCTCCTCCTAGTACCCTTCCCCCTCTTACTCCCTCCCTACCCTCCTTAATCGAGGAACCACTTTTTTCATCGACCTTAGTTGTGGCCGAGCTACTCCGGCTGAATCCTGCCAAATCGCCTGGTCCAGATAGTAATTCCTTACAAGCAATTCGTGAACTTGCTAATGAACTGTACAAACACTTATCCGCAATATTTAAGAGGTCATTCGAAGACGGCGAGCCTTAGGAAGAATGGAAGTGCGCACTCATTACTCCGATCCATAAAGGAGGCTCAAGACTTGACTGCGGAAATTATCGTCCCGCCTACTTACTTGCATCGCGTGTAAAATAATGGAACGTATGATCAAAAGGCATTTGATGAAATACCTGGAACGGAACAAAATAGTTTGTGATGCTTAACATGGTTTTCGTCCAGGGCGCTCCTGCCTAACGAGTGTTCTTTACTCACACGAGAAATGGACACGAGCTACCGATAAAAATTTTCCAGTGGATGTCATATTTTTTGACTTCAAGAAGGCCTTTGACAGTATCTCACACAGGCTTCTTTTACAGAAGATCTGGGATGTAGGAATTCAAGGAAGAATGTTTAAATGGATAAGGAGTTTTCTGTTCACCAGAGTACAAAGAGTCGTCGTTGGGAACTCTGCTTCGGAATAAGCTAAGGTGGAAAGTGGTGCCCCACAGGGTTCTGTATTAGGCCCAGTTATCTTCCTGATTTATGTTAATGACTGCATCAGAAAAATGAATTGCGAGGCTTTCATGTTCGCGGATGACATAAAAATATAGAGTGAATTCGAGTGCGAGGATGACGCAGAGAAATTGCAGTCGAACATCAAAAAAATGTGTGCCTGGTCGAACAGATCGCTATTGAAGTTTAACGTGTCCAAATGCGTGGTTTTGCACATGTACACCGGCAGCAATGCCATCTCTCAAACTGCGTGACCCATCCACTAGTTCCTTATCTGTTCATCTTAGAATCACAGAGATATTTGAGATGGCCTCAAGGATGCGCCAAGCGCGCGACAGGCAAAGAGAATCAATTGCTCTCAGTGGTTCGAACCCTGGCAAATCTGTCGCTAACATCTTCCGTCATCGATCCTCCTCTAACCGTGGTCAGGAACTTCCACCCCTGCTAAATGTTAACAAAGTCATCCTCACCGATGACACTGACGAGGCGGAGTTGTTTAGTGCTTTCTTTGCAAAACACCTTGCTACCGAGTCCAATCCCGTCACTTTCTTTTGATCACTTTTAGATAGGACACTGAATATAATTGATGTTTCCTCAGATCTCATTCAGAAACACATTAGCCGTTTGAAATACTCACAATGCTCAGGAACGGACGAGATTACGAATTCGATTATTAAACAAGCGTCCGACTTTCCCATATTGCTCAGTCATAATTTTCGGTTTATATTTCAAAAGGATTCTTTCCTGAAAAATGGAAAACGTCAATTATCATTTCCGTCTTCAAGTCAGGATCTCGGTCCGATGTTAATAATTATCGGGTCGTGCACAAAACGTCGTCTCTAGCAAAACTTCTCGAAAGGATTATTTTCAACGAAATTCTTGACTTCTGTCTAACTAATCGGTTTCTGAGCTCTAGTCAGCATGGAGTTTTACCTGAACGATCCTGCGAAACATGTAATTTGACGTTCCTTAATCTAATCACTTCTCTTTGTAATGAGCGGCAGTCAGTGGTAGTTATTTACTTTAATCTTAGCAAAGCCTTTGACAAGGTTCCCATAGACGTCGTTTAGTAAAATTGGAAGCTCTCGGCATCCGGCCGCCTCTACTCGACTTCATCAGGTCCTATCTGTCAACCGATATCAGAAAGTCATGGTCGGTAATAACTTCTAGAGACCCCACTCGATCACGAGTGGCGCACTTCAAGGAACCGTTCT
Organism: Spirometra erinaceieuropaei; assembly: GCA_902702965.1. NCBI lineage: Eukaryota > Metazoa > Platyhelminthes > Cestoda > Diphyllobothriidea > Diphyllobothriidae > Spirometra > Spirometra erinaceieuropaei. Next base: position 126,805 of record CACRXP010000721.1, read on the forward strand.
GGATTCGCTAATCTTGCTTCTGCACATAAATGATATTTCGACTGAACTCGGAAATTCGCAAAGTTCTACTTATGTCGATGACCTTAAGTGTGTTTACTCATACTGTAAGGACACCGCAAATGTTTGTGTTGAAAAAATTAATGCCGATTTACTACGCTTAAGCAGGTGGGGTTCGACATGGCAGATGGAGTTTTCATCATCCTAGTGTAGTTTCATGTCTTTTGGTCCTACCACACTTCCTGGTCCCATAATTTTTCAGAATAACCCACTCTCAGAATGCCTCACCATAAAGGACCTAGGTCTAAGTTATACAAATAAGCTTGCTTTATCACCTCACGCAGATAGAAGCTCTGCCAAGGCCGCGCATATATGTGGATTCATATCGCATATTTTTTTAATTCCGGAAATGAAGCTACGACTTTATCAAATGTTTGTTCTTCCAGTCCTCGAATATTGCTGTCCTTTCTTCGGTTTAATGAACGGCTGCGACCGTAATAACATCGAAAATGTTCAGAGGGTTTTCACCCGGAAACTGTTCTCTCAAGCTTCGTCCAGTATTTCTTATACTCAGAGATGTCAGCTGGCGAACATTAAGTTTTTGTGGGTTAAAAGACTGGAAGCTGGCCTTTGCTTTCTTTTTCGCATCAACTCTAGCTCCAGTCTTCCGCACATTGACACTCTCACTCCGAGAGATCGGTCTTATGCCACACGCAACTCCTGCATGGTGATTCCGCCGCCTCTTTGTACTAAATCTAAGATATCCCTCTTCGTTGCTTCCAAATATGCCTTCCTTTGGAATAATCTTCCGCCTGAAATTAGATTATCGCCTAGGTTACTGGTATTCAAGTCGAAATTACGCAACCATCTTACACCGGAAAGCATAAAAGCACTGTTAACGGTCTCATTCCCGAACACTCAGATTCTTGACTTCGAGAAGGGTCCTCCTGGGATTTAGTGGTAGATCTAGTGGTAACTCTTAATCATATCATTAGAAAATCCTGTTTTGAATTGGTTTTTAAATCCACTGCTATCACTCCCTCCCCATAGCGACAATTTTCGCGATTTTTGATGTCATCTCCCGCATTCCGACCTCATGCGGTCTGTCAACGCTCACGGCGGAACCCTCAGTCTTCACTGTTTACTAGTAGTTCGGTCGTACCTCCCTCCTCCACTGCTCGGCTGAGCTCGAAGTGTGCTGTGGCCGATGGCATCTGGGTTCCTCTCGTCTGGCCTCTTTGAAGCGGCGTATCAATCCGGCCCAGACGATCTCAATTGTGAATCCCGTATACAGTGCCACATGTAACCCAGTCCTGTCTGACCCACATTCGTACCCATCACGGCTGACATTTATTGCTACCCTGACGATGACCGACAACATTCCGTTATATACCGCCACCTGCAGGCCAGTCCTGCTCGCTTTCTGCTGTCTTTATTTTTATTGAGGTTTTTTCTCCTGTTTAATTAATCCAATCATTTTTAACTTTTGTAAGAAGTTCTTTCCCACACCTCAATCATCATGTCTCCCAATCACTACTAATTCAGAAACTATGAATTCCATTTTGTAAACATTCGGCCTACCTCGTCTAAAACTCACATGTAAATTTTTTTAAACTTGCTTTGATGAAACCCCGATGGGTCTTAACTAAATAATTATTCATTTATTTATTTATTTTATTTATCTGCTGCATGTCAAGTGTATTGTTTTGTTAAAATTAAATGGACACAGTTATTCAGATCGAAATTGGTTCCTTCAAGAGCTACTGGGGGAAATCCTTAAATTCGCTGAATCTCATCTAGCAATTGGCCGTTGACCCCTATGCACAAATCTGGGAATCATGGCTAACTGACTAAACGCGAAATAAGTATGAATGCACTATTTTTAGAATTGTACTATGAGTATTTATCATTACATCAAATGCAAAAGCACCAATACACCCACAAGAAAAAGAACCAAACCATGAATGAAAATCATACTAGAAAGGAATACATTAATAAAGTGGGCATTTGAGTGCCCACAGCTGAGCAAAGTTCCGAAAGTTCTCTACTCAGAGACAAATACAGTGAAGCATGTTCTTGAAAGGATTGGGACAGGAAGCCTGGTCTGTTGACGGTGGAAGCTCCAGCGCACACATTTTCACATGCACCAACTAAACACGGCAGACTCTCGGACCTGATTGTAGAAATGTTTGCCGCGCCAGAATATTGACGTGACGAAGTATTTGTTGTTTCCAAACAGAAGTCGCACTACCACTGTTTTGGTTCGAAAGTAGACGATTTCGGTCGAGGTCAGGAAAAGTTAAATCAGAAATATGCACATAATTGGAATATGCCTTGTCATAGAAGAAATTGACCACGGCCAGTGTGGAAATATTTTCAATTGCAGCCTCCATTTTTTCCATGAAATTTGCTGTCTCCATGTCTCTACGGTGCCTTCCAATATTCTCTTCAAAATTCTATTATCAATGAAACGTCGACTGATTAATTATGCATTGTCTGCGGACATTAAAAAAAATTATAAATAAACTCGTGTTTAAAGACTGTTATTACCTGCCTTGATAAATGAGTAATCCAGAAGTGAGTTAAAGGTAAATTCATAAAACAGTGAAATATCATAATATTTCTTTTTTGGATTATGCCTCCCAGATGACATCTCTTTGTCGTGCTGTTACCTCTCACAAAAAAATTGAAACTTGTAATCGTATCATCTTTCATCACGAAATAATGCAGCATATACTGTTGGGTAAACAGGCGCCTCTCCAAAAACAGCGCAACTGAGGGGTGGGAGTTCATCATAGGACATATGTCCATTGACAGAATTTTTTTCGAGGAATCTTAGGAGGTAGGAAAAAAAATAAATTATACAGATACATTGTGCACATTGACTAGGGCAAAATGAATGCGTGTCAGTAATGTACTTGTCACAGAACCAATACACCTATGTCACCGTGAAACATCTAATATTTCAACATAGCCGAGTCCTCTATGCTCTACCGTTAAGGTTATAAACCGCAATACATCGCTGGTAAATAGACTGCACGATGTGCAACTTGTGATTTTAAAATTCTACTTGCTCAGGATTTCCTAAGGGCCATTTTGAGTAAGTCATCTTCATGACTAGGGAAATAGGTAGCATATTAATTCTGTCATTCCCACGAACGTCAATATTTAACTGTGTATTATTAAAAAGAAATGATAGGAAAAATGTTGGCATTCATAGAAGTGTAAAATTAAGAAAAATCCAGACTATAAAACAATTATTTGCATTTTAATTGTCTTTTGGACGACGCCTCTTTGCAACCGCACTCAGTACTCTATACAGCGCCACTTTTCGACGCCTTAAAATGTTTTTCTATTCATAACAATTAATATCTGTCTTACGCCACCTAAATGCAAATGCTTAAGTTTGTGTTAAATCGCTTTTACTATAAGTCGATTTATTGCACTACTTGGTGCCATTTGAAACGTTTAACGAAAGTATAAATACCTTTGGCAAAGAAGCACGCCTCGGAGACAAAGAGTAGTAGTAGTAATGCCGTAAGAACACGTGTCATAAGAACGTCTTTGTCGAGGACAGCGAATGATGGGAGAACGGTTGTTGACCATTTTAATAAAGGCAGGGCATTAGCTGGTCAATTTTAACCTGTTAAAATCAGACAGCGTGCACTAAAACAAAAACCAAATTAACTCGTTTTTGGACACCCAAACTCACGCGCTTTCAGGCTGTTTTCAAATATAAATTTTTAACCCAGATAGGATTTATTATATAAGGATTGACAGCGATTTCATCTCGAAGCGCATTTGATACACATTGGTAGATGTTTGAACGTGTAGTTCAAATAGTGATAACTAAATGCCTTCATCGGAAAACATGAGCATATATGCGTTGACGAGCAGAAGAAAAGTTTAAGGCTTAACCTACATACAAAAATGTGCTTAAAAACATGCCTGTGCTCGCAAGGGTGAAGCTAGTAGATAGGCATAACTGATGGTCATTTTTTGTTGACTTGTTAATGCTAGTTATGCAATTTCAAACATAAAAGCACTAAGTGCTACGGTTTCTATTTACGAATACCTTTAAACTTAACTGGGTGCTCGCGTGGATCACTGGCTTTGCTGGGTGTTCTTTTTATCCAAATCGCGGCATTGAGTGCAGCCTTCGGGCTGGTATTTGTTGTTAGAAATACGCTCATCCGCCTAAAACCTTACTCGTCTAAGCCCTATTTTGTATCAAACGTTGTCGGAACTTCACATCGCCTAGGCATAGGCATATTGTGTCTGATCGCAGCTTGAAATGATCAGATAAGTAAGATATCACATCACTTAATATACAGCCATATCAAAGTTTTAAATCCTACATTCATTTTAGAAGTCGACTGCACGTGTTTTCAGATACCTTTTTAATCACACATTTATGGTTATGAAGCGCAGGCGAAAGTTTACGAAACACCAGAATGGATACGAATTGGTTATGAATTCCTGCATGAAACTCGCTCGATATATCGATTTCGATTCGCAAATTGGACAAAATGGAACAAAGGCAGCAAAGCCCAAAGGAATGACAATAAGCAGTCAGAGGTTATTAGCCCAGACGTCAGCGAAACGATTCAAGTGTCTCTTTTTGATCTTAGGCAGCCTATGCAGTATACGCTTGGATAAACCAGTGTGGTTAAAAGGTCATTTTTCTAAAGCTTTCGTAGATGGGCTGCCTATCCTATTACCTTATCTCGATCCTGAATTTTACATCTGACGGAATTTCACTGAGTGCCTTCAGCACATATTGACATAATGCGCGCTGTACGTTGTTTAAATCTAAATATAGTGTTTTGTGTACTTTGCATCTAAGTGGCTACTATGGTATAAACTTGGCAAAGTGTAGATTGGTGCGAAAACCGAGCAGCAAGAGGAATCCGACAAGCAATAGTTTTACAATTGCCCTTCGAATAAACGAGCGTTTTGCCTCAAACCGAGTAATGTAATCCAGGTTTTGCTTTAAGGACTAAATACTGCTGGATTAAATGACGACTCTTTCTGTTGATGTAATAGAAAAGGCACTAATCGGTAAGAGATCAGTTATTGATTTAGCGTTGTGTGAGAATTGTTCAAAATGTAAAAGTGCACCAATAATTTATTTAAACAAATGAGTAAAATAGATAGTCACTTTACATCGTATACGGGTTTAGCGGGAACTTAAAAAAGAGCTCGATCAAATGCAAGCATTCTGGCGTGTATAGAATAATTTGAAACAGATGTTCCAAAACAATAGAAGAAAAATAGAAAAACAGTAACAAATATTCCTGGGCATCAAAATCGGTTTACGAAACCACAACATATCCTTTCGCATTGCAAAACCGTATGAAATAGAATATGACCATAGAAGTAGTGCTTCGTTATTGTTTAGTATTAAAGTCCAATTACATTTCAGACGTCAAGCCTACATATAATGAATTACTTCGTCTAATATACGTTATATAAATGTCACCCTCCATCAGGATTTTTTTTCTCCATATGTAGGCATCTAAATTTTACTATAGCAATGACTGCTCAATGACACCAATGCGCTTCTATTTTCCTTTAGTTTCCTATCGATAGCTTAAATTCTAGACCGGCGGGAAGCCCTATTTGTATCCAAATCCAGTACAGCTGTAATATATATGATACACCTTGTGAAAACCACCGCCTGTTAACAGTCAGTGCAGGCAGACATGAGAAAATAACAATAAGCGTTTGGCACCAACCTACTTAAGCTAAAACTAGAGGCAAAAATGTAACTAGCATGCGATTTTCCTATCTTGATATTAGGCTTTATTCTGCCAAACACAGATAGGAAGTTGGATAGCCGGATCACACACTAAGCGATGACAGGCAGTAGTGCAATGCAGGTTAAAACGCCTTTTTGACGCAGAATGAAAATAAAGCATGATTGAGTTTTAAATCATCGGCAGTTGGCGCCCTGATTAAATTATATTTTACCAACACCATAGACAGGGGCAGTTGAGGTCGTATTTTGCGTTTGTTGAAAGCATGGAATGTGTCAAGTATCGTTCAAACGTTCTCACAACTCTGTCAGAATGACAACAAATATTATAGTGTAATTTAACAAGATAGTTTTGTACATTTATGGCCATCATTTATACACTTTAGATGTCAGGCTTTCGAAACGGTATCACGTTATGCTTCCAAGTAAAGGAAAAGTGTTTTTAAATATTTAAAATATAAACAAAACGATATAATATTGTTTGATTCAAACGCTTACGTAAAATTTAGAGTAAATATTATATAAATTAAATTTGTACCTATTTCGGACAAAGGGAAGTGTCTCGTCAACGAACAATTGACGGGGAACGTAGAGCGGAAAAGTGTTGTGCGTTCTGCGAGTAATTTTGTCTACGGCAAACTTATGTAGGTGTTCAAGTCTTCGGCGTCTGCTGCAGTAGATGCCCTTGACTTCCGCACACTTGACATTTTTAGGGCCAAAATGCATACCCAGTCTTCTAATAATTCTTAACCACCGCGATAACATGGCTAAGTAGAAGTTATTTAAATATACACAGAACAAAATAAATTCAGGAAAATTTTTCTAAAAAGTGGGATATACTAAAAATTTGTCAAGTCCATCCATGATCTTGTGATTTGTTTGCGGAAGCTGCGTTCTCGTATAAGGTCTCTAGTGCATCTATAGTAGGTGGACTAACTTAAGAAATTTCAACAACAATTCCGAAATGGGATTTGTTTCCAAAAGTTTAATTAAGTAGGGTTGTAAAGCTTGCTAGTCTCCAACATCATTTTATAATACTTCAGTTACCTCTTAATGCCGGTTTTCGAATGAATATCCTACAAGCTGCATGTAAGAACACACTATGTAAGAAAATGACTTCTTATGTATCATGCGTTTTTCTCGTTTTATTTTCGATGCCCCTGGATGCCAAAATATGTTTCAAGAAAAACATGTATAGAACTATCCATTCTTTTGCTTATTGGGTAGACAATTACATTTTCTTCCAATCTTGTACTGGGAAGGAAATAATGTGACTTTTAAGAAAATGTTCCCAATTCCTAAAAAAATTTGTACCCACTATACCGCCAAACTTCGGTTCATGGTTTCCAAACTACCAGCCATATATTATCCGCGCACGGAACACCACACATTTTTGTACGGTATTATAGAAAAACATATATTTCTCGTAAAATTCAGCGGTAGGTTTGGTCCGTTGTTAATTTTACAAGCCCGATTGGTCAATGCAAATACATGGCGATTAAAGAATGGCCATAACAAGGTAGTTAAAAGCCCCACATTAAAAAAACTTAGTTTTCGACTAAAGTGTCGTCCTCCTTTAAGAAAAAGATTAAAAGAATACGTAAATATCTATCGAATGAAATCAACAATTAATATTTTTATGTATGCTTTCTACAAGGTAAAATTTAACTTTTAGGGACATCGAAAATCAAGGAGAAAAAGCTATGCTTATTAAATAGTCGTTTTGTACAGAATTGTTGTCGACTGCAGGCGGAAGGAAGTTTATTCGAAAGTCGGCATCCAGAAATAGCAGAAATATTATAGAATTATGATACAGACTGATAAGATTTACAACCCCTACTTATTAATCTTTTCAAAACGAAGACGAATTTCGTAATTTTCGTTGAAATTTCATGAGCTAGCCCACCCACTGCACTTAACATAACTTGTTCTCATCGATTATCCATGTCTTTATATATATACTGCATTTACTAGCCTACTGAGAGCTGCACAGCATCGATATATCAAAGCTCTGCTAGCTCTCTTTCTTTGACAACGGTTTTTGCAATTTGCATAATCTAAGGCTTTTCATCGTTTTGACCATGGCTTTCTTCTCTTGAAACTTCCCACTTTTAGAATAGGTGACAAACTTCAGGATTTCATATCACCCTGCTTGAGTGATCGCACACAACTTTGCATGACTTCCAATAATATCTCCAATCCCCGCATGTGTGAGGAGTGGATTTATTCAGGGTAGTGTACTCTACCCGCTAATATTTTGCCTTTGTGTTAACGATGTAGGAAATGTATTTCAGAATGGTAAGCCCTTCACGTATGACGATGATCTAGAATTTGCATATAGGTATACGCCGGCAGATCGTGAGATCGTGCTCCAGCTCCCAAAAAGCGACCTACAGGCCTTTGCCCAATAGTGCCGCACATGACGCCTTTCTCTCTCTTGGTATAAATGCTCAGTCACGGTGGTCGGAGAAGACCATAAACCTTAAGTAAGTATTGACGGTCACCCCTTAATGTGCCTGGCGTTATTAAGGATCTGAGTGTATCAAACAACCAAATTCCGAATCTTTCGGATCATTTCGCCCTGACAGTCCCCCAGAGCACGCTGAATGTCTGGTTTTATTTTCCGAAACTTTAAAACCAGCGATATTAGAATGCGCCTTTTATAACATGTACGTTAGACCTGGTCTGGAATACTGTTCATTTTAATTTAGCCTCTTGCGTGCTTCTGAGCGGAAGAAAATAGAATCCATTTAACAATTTTTTCCGAGGGCGTTTTAACCCCGGAACATTGATATTTTTCTTACCAAGAACGTTCCCGGCTTACAGGTCTTAATTTTGACGGTTTTGTAGATTACAAAAGAGACTATTTTTGCTATTTACGCTTTTATATGATCCTACTTCTAACCCACAAGCTACATTTAGAAATCCTGTCCACCGCAACGTACCAGAATCCATGAGGTTTTTTATTTCTTCCTCTGGCACGTACCATTTTGAGAACGAAATTGCTATTTGGGATAAATTACCCAGGACTGTGAATACGGCAAAATTATCCTGTGAGTGAAAGGATTATCGATTGCATTTTGCATTCAAAAACCACACATCATGAGTGCTGAATCCATTTTTCGAATGTACCGTAGTGATCACGTTCGTGGTCTTTGACCCCTTTGGCCGATCTCACCAAGGACAATTCCATTAGTCATTAGCGGCAGACTTTCCCCAGGCCTTCTGCTTTGTCCAGCTCTAGCTTCATAAAAAGAAACGACGACTTGTAATATACGATGTAGTGCTACCCCTCCCCTTATCGACTATCGTCATTTCATGGGCAGAATTTTGTTCTCCTGAACCCCTGTAACTATAAAAAGCCATCATCACTTTAATTTTAATTTGTGGAGCAGGGTTTTTTTCACTGCTGGCCGTATTTGCGTTTGACCTTCCCTGGTAATGCCTTTAAGCTAGCATTAAATACAATTGCTTATACAATTTATTCCTCTGGCACGTTTCGTTAATTATCGTCCTTTTTATCTGTGAACGTTATTTCTATTTAAAAATTCCGTAAAATTATTCTTTGTTTAAGTGGACTATTACTTGTTTTCTGCAGTCTAAAAAACTCCGACATATTTTCTCGGTCTCTGATCCCCTGGTCCATCTCACAACGGACAATTACTTCAGCCACCATCAAACAACAATTGTTAAATGCTACCGTTTGGTCCAACCGCTAACAAACAACGGGTTTAAAATGCTTTGGTTTGGTCCAGTACTAATATCCTGTGCTGGAATGGAGATTGGGAATATCCAATGCAGCGTTGTCTATCTATTTTTGACTGACTTCATTTCATGGGCAGCGGTTATTTTCTCCTGAACCATCAAAACACTATCCTCAGTATTCAATTATTGGGAATTTTATTTCAGTTTGAATTTGTCAGTATACCCATATTGAATAAAATTCTTACTACTATGAGCGCAATATATTTGCTGGAATACTTGACGGTCATCGGAGCCGGCTTGATTCATAGGGAACATAATGCTACTTTACTATCTATTTCTTCTTGATACAGATATTACATTCTGCTTATCTAATATGTATACTATAAGGGATGCCGGTTTGTGAATGAATGCCTTCCGGCTGCACGCAAAAACGTTTCTCATTGATTGCCGACGCCCCTAAATATCCAATTGTATCTCGCAGAAAAAAGCATAATAATATTCATTCTTACTCCCATTCGGTAGATAATTACGTATTCTTTTAATTTTATCCTCGAAGTTAGGGTATAGTTCGGTTTTAAAATGTTTCCAATTGTGAGACTTTTACATACCATGAAATGGCCGTTCATATTTTGACATGTCTTTGCATTTACCAATGTGGTTAATAAAGTTATCAATGCGGATTAAATCCACAGCCAAATTTTATGAATCCTTAGTGATCTCCCCATATTATCGCAGAGAATTTACGACTGGTAGTTTGGAAACCTTTAATCTAAGCGTAAAGGTAGAACGGATTCGAAATTATTAAGGAATTAGAAAAGTTTGCAAAAACCAAATTATACCCTTCCTTTGATTAAAAGATTGGAAAACGACGTAATTGTCTACCAAATTGGCAGAAAAATAAATATTTTATGTATGTCTTTCATGAAATATAATTGGACTTTTTGGGCCATCAAAAATCATTGCGTAACCGACATACTACAAAGTAGTCATTTTTTACAGAGTGTCGTTCTTTCATGCAGCCGAAAGGAAATTCATTTGAATGCATGCATCGTGGGATGACTGAATTATTATAGAATTTTGTTAGAGACGGAGAAGGTTTAAAACCCTACTTGATTACTCTTTTCGAAATGAACCGCATTTCGGAATTTCGGTTAAATATCTGGAGTTAGCCCACCTACTATAATTAACATGCATTTCTTCCATCGAAACGGAACAAATTTTGGAATTGTGGTTGACATTTCTTGAGTAAGTCCACCAATTGCGTTCCGAATTATACTAATTTTTGTGTTGACAATTAGTTCGTTTGAGAAAACTCCGGAGTGGGAGCATTGTTTCCCGAAACCCGTGAAGGTTTATCATCCTGAATTGTTTTTGACAAGCTGCTAAAATGCCACGCCATGTCAGCATTAGCGTGCGCTGTCCTCGTGTCATGCAGCCCATATGCAATTTGTTTGTGTGGCACTAGACAATTTATAAATGAATAGTGCGCTTTTTTACAGTTTTTTTCCTCTTTTCTGTTAACTTTGTAGATTGTATTGAGTTTGCCTAATAAGTTCCGATATCAGACGACTGTTGACAATATATGTTCTCCAACCTATTGAATATAAACTTGTCTCAACCTACTAAAATAGACTTTCTTTAATATGTGTGCATAGTAGTCGGAAAATGTACTTCTATCAGACAGTGAGAGATGGTCAAGTATGTGTTTCACTTGTGACTCTCCTTCATTCGTAAATCGATTTGACATACTTCCCGGTGAGGTATAGCCTTCCAAATAATTGGTTGCTCTTCAGTTGCAGATTTTATCAAATGCGCCTAATAACTTCCTATATGATACGACTGCTGACGATATTGTTGTACTCCAGCCTATTGAATATAAACTTGTCTCAACCTGCAAAATTGTGTCTTGGTTAATATTTCGGCATAGTAGTCGAAAAAAGGTACTTCTACCTGATAGTCAGAGATCGGTCGAGTATGTGCTTCATTCGTTAATCAACTTGACATTCTTCCCGGTGAGGTATAGCCTTCCAAATATCTGGTTGCTCTTCCGTTGTCAAATTTATCATTCTCTCATCATTCCAAAATCCTTTGTGATGACAATCAATAACGGACGTATTACGATTATTCTTAACGTTCCTAACACATCCCCGAACCCTACTCTGCTATCAACTGTATGACCCATTTTCATATCGACCCGCAATCAGTCGGTCCACTAATCATGTTTATAAACGATATTATTACATCGTTTCACGCTAATTGTAAGGGATGGGCCATTGGAAAATACGATTAAACCGCCAATGCATCATTGCTAAAAGTTTATTCAGGTAACATTTTGTCTGTCAAGCAAATCTGATTTTTACATGCCCCTAGCAATTGTGCCATTCAGCGGACAACACCAGATACACAACCCCGCTTTAGTTATCTTGAATTACAATCCCAATTCATGAAGGGAAGATCATTCATAAATCTAACCGAGACAGCATAGTATCTGGTTTTAGACGTATCCACTATTTGAAACGCCGACTTGAGAAACGTAGCTCACGGTAGACGGGCAGGAGTCGCGGATGCGCCTGCATTGGTTTGAACACGACCATGTTAACTTCGCTTTCATTTGCAGTTGCCGCCATGGTTACTTTAAACCAAGCCGGACATATTCACCTTCCAGATGTACCGACCTCCTTGACGTGTTTTAACCCACCAGACATTAAGACAACTACAAGCTGCGCTCAGACAAGCGGTCACTAGGAAAAATTAAGTGGGATTGCTTTCTTTGAATTCAAATTGACGAGTTTTTAAAATCGATCGCTTTCAAAGAAACTTAAAATTTCTCTAAAATCGGAAGATAATAGGGGGGTAGTAGTCTCGAACAGAACTTCGAAGGACCGGTACGGAGCTCCATTAGACATTACGCTCGTGGGAAAGCAAGGCTAAACACACACCGCAATTCTGCAGACCCTTGCATAAAATCCATAATATTTATTATGGCCCATAACCTTTTAAGCATATACTGACCAAATCATGCATTTCGACCCAGCTTATTGTTCAGACAAAATAACCAATGACAAAAAAGAATGTCAAATACAGATGGAATGGTAAATAAGAAAAATCTGTGGAAGTATGCTACTCTTCCAAGCTGTTCGGCGTTACACTGCATAAAAGGTGATACATATGTTCCATGCAGATAGAGGGTGAAAAAAATAAGTGATGAACATTTATTTATAGTCGCCGATGCCGATGTAATATAGTCATATTAATGACTATGGTTATGCAAATAGATTACGTACTGAACTTTAAATGACTTTAGTATAGTATCCTGTGGAATAATCTAGACTGATAGGCATAAAGCGACACGCATATTTCCTCTATACTGCCTGTGGAAGTTATATACCGTTGAGAAAAATTCAATACTGTTTTTATTAAGTTAAGTCCACCTAATGCACGGGTTCAAAAGAAGAAAATTAAAGTACAATCACTTACATATATCTTATACATGGTTCAGTATTCAGAAAAATTATCACCGAAATAGGATCCGATCTAAAGAGAAGCTCACGACGCTTCTCAAATAGCAGACCTCTGCGCATAACTTTAGGCGTTTAGTGGTCACTAGGCAGTACGTTCTCGTTACATAACATCTGCATTATTATGTTTAAAATCTTTATTACGGTTTGTGTTGAAGCAGTTTGCTACAATCTATAATCTGCAGTGCGACAGTGGTATTGAGTCTGCTACGTTCACTTGTACGTGTTGCAGGTCCTGGCGCTGTAATCTAGGCAACAAATGCAAGTACACTTTGTTTTATGTGGATGTTGAAGATAGACTTCCTGAAATGCTTGAACAATCAGGATTTGGCTAAGGGCCAGTTAAATAAACTAAGCCAATTTGTTTTAATGTGGCAACTGCAAGCACGGATATGAATCAAATTCTCAATATTCTTTAAAAAAATCTATGTTAACTGAAACGGTTTTCAAGGAGTCCATTTTGGGAGGACGTTGACAGTTTAGGAGTCCGAACTCCTAACCTGCTCCTCAGATCCCGCCAAAACAAATACGTGCGAGTGAATAACTTTTATGACTATGTTAGCGGTGGGCACAACAAAATCGGCCAATCGATTTTAATGTCTGCACCGAATTAAAATATGCGAAATGCAGGAGGGAAACTAATTCGTACTGACTAGGTGATCGAAAGCTGAATAATCTCATGTCATCATCTAATTGATGATAGCTTGTTTAAAAAATTCTCAATGTTTGCATTTTATCTGCGACTGTTAATCTGCATTTTAGGCAAGTAGTTTATGTACAAACGCAGGACCCTTTTGAGTCACGTCATTTTTTTGCTTTAAACATCCTGCCAGTTTTTATCGCTATTGTAAAAGAATTGATAAGATATTTCCTCAATTCTATTACGATAGAGACACGTGTCAAATATATTTATTTATGCACTAAATGCAGCAACCCAATGTAAAGAAAGAAATTTTGTCTTATCAAAGTAAGGTTGTTTATTTACCGTCATTGTGTCTTAAGAGGTTATTTTTGGCGGTATTTTAACGATATACTCTGACATAGAAAAAACCATTATAACTTCCTCTAATAGAGTCATACAGCCTCACTTTTTCTCAAGTTCAGTAACTCGTCACGGGTCCACAGCCTTCTTTCTAACGTGCAACGTACGATAATCTGATATGTTTATGAATAAATTTATTTTGTATTTTTTTCGACTGAAAAGTATATCTAGTGTTACGTAAAATTCAACAATTTAGGCATATTGTTACGAAATAGTCTATTAAATCCTTTAGAAACGCACGTGACTTCGACACATATGAATTCCAAAATTTCACCAAATATACATGCGTTCATGTCAAGAATAGCCAAGCAAAGAATGACATACATTTTACACTAAAATTTCCAAACAAAATATTTATATTATGCATTGTTATATGCTTTCAGTTGGATCTTATTGTGAAACCAACTCTGAATAATACATAACTACAACTTTCAAACAGCTACTTAAAACCGCATTCAATTCAAAGGGACCGTTCAACTCCCCGAATGTGTAACCGCATTATTTAGTCGTTTGACGATATTTTTTGACGAAGATTTGAATTGCGTTGATGATAGCAGCAGAGGGATGGTAATGTCGCTGTTTCCTATTGCACAGTCAACATTTACGCTTCGGTATTGACATCTAACGGTCAACGCAAGGCATTTTCATCCGACAGCGTTTGGTCTAAGAGAGATTACACAAAATCCCGTGAGCGCAATTCGGCAAAACGGATTCTTGCCAATTTTATCTTGGTCCGTAAGAAAAGTAGATTTACGGAAATAATTGCATTCGCAAATCAGCACAAACTTTCCTTTAGATCAAAAACTCCCAAAACCCACAAACAATGCTAAACATAAGCAAAATTTCACAGACGTTGCAAATAACGTCCTTTTAACGCTTTGGACTGTACTGCACGCTCGGTTTCCTTTTGGATGTTAGTCCTTCGTAAGAACTTCCAATCAGAATGCCGTATATCACGCTAAGTAATAAGTTCGAAATAAATGTTTATTACAGGAAATGCCTCCGTTCTTCTTTCATGCCGTTGATTTCGATGTCTTTGCTCTTCAGTAACCGGTTGCTTTTAAATTGAGTATTTTTAAGGATTTAGACATTTCTGCGCATGGCTATTGGCAGTGTATATAGGCAGGCAAATGCTTCTTTAGGTGACTTTGTCTTTTTGTTTTCAGGAATGCGCCATGATCTTTTCTATAAGAGAACATGGTTAAGGTGACTTGAACGGTTTCACTCTAAACGTTTTGCCCTACGTGTGCTTATTATGAAATTAAAGAAATAAGAGTACATCCAGGTTCGAACAAACTGCATTGACCTCATCGTAGGGTGCTAAGCTGCAGTATGCAGCCCCCGTATCTGCTTTGTCGGAAGCCCGATCGCTGCTGATACGTGAAAACCAAAAACGTTTGTTCTCAGTTCGGCACTTTAGTGGCAGAGTAGACAGGTAGTTAATAGTACGTTTTCCGAGCAATCTCGGTTACACACACAATGCAGAGATGCAAGAAATTGGACGAGTGCCATTATCAACCTTGCTGCAGTCGTCTCATATAAAAGTGAAGACGAGTAACAAGATAATTGTAAACGTGCAATTAATGATTAGGATAAAATTTATGAGGGAACCAGAACTAATAGCTACGTTTCCTCCTTCGAGTTTAGAAAGAACCACTGTTAGATTATTTTCGAATATCGAGCGGCATGCAGACATCCAGCTTTTGCATCTTTTATTTTAAGGAAAACGGCGCAAATCGATTCATAAGAAGGCATATTTAAAACAGTTTAATCGGAATACATCTAAGATTTTTTTATTTTGGGTGGGTTTTTTGTAATGCAAATAAGCGCGCTGCGACGCACTCTCATGCAAGCCGACACAAGTGTCTCATATTAGAGTGCAATTATGCAAATGTCACCTCATTTATGTAGTTTCACGCATGATTTACTCAAACTCATCGTCTTATGTTTACCTATGTAATATACACATCAGTGCTTGCCTCGTCACAAGCGCGGTCGCTCGTCACTGTCGACAACTTTCTGATCATTATACATATCTCAATTTCAACGTTCATATCAAAACATACTCGCAGTTAATAGTAAATATTTTTAAAAAAACCCTATTATAAAAAATAATAAGATAATGATAAGATGTGTAGCCGGTGTAACTGTTGACAATGCTGTCTTCGTTACAAAGAAAAGCTAACAGTAATGAAGATCAATTATAATTTCGAAGCTGTTGACTAACACTACGCGATAGGATCGGAGATGTGACTATGTTTTTTGCAGCGTGCTTGTAAAAACTGTTCGTAATTCTATGTTTGGATAATATGTAGCACAGCTAAATCCGACAGGGAGAATAGAAAACCAACTCTTTGTTTCTACATCATAATTCTACTTTTTGCGGAGTACTCATAACAGTAATTTACTGGCATTTTACACGTGTGGCATACGGTGTCTGTTACGATGTTTCTATTTCATGTGTTCTAAAAGCCCTTAAACAAGAATCCATTACGGTAACCATTCTGTCCAAATAAAGATATTTACTTCGAAACAGTTCATAGTCTTGACAACCTAACTGAAAATTGTTCAGCAGAGTTGCTGAATAAAGGTAATTAAAAGATATTGTTTGCAAAGAATAGGTCTTCAAGTAATCATTCATTGGCGTAAACGATTTTACTCACCTCAAAATTCCAGGTGCAGAATTATCTTTTGAAAATTGTTGGCGAAATGGCAAATTCTGCTGATAGGAAACTGAACGAAAGGAGAGAGTTTCACCTCAAAAACCTCAGAGCGTGCAATCAATGTTGATTCCTAGATTTAAAGATGGAGTGAACAGATCTTAGTCCTTCTGCATGCATAGCACCTTGAAAATAGTTAACTGCCGATGAGATATCCTTAACGTAAATTGAACAACGGAAGAGGACATAAAATAGTGATTTGTGGGACACCATCTATAATGGGGTTCCCATCGGATGATAAAGGCCCCAATAAAACTGATGGTTTACGATTAAAATGATATGATAAAATAGAGTCAACAAAGGGGCAATAGCCAAGCATCTGGTGCAATGGAGATTGGTATTAGATTGCCTGAGATTGCGATTAATTGTTGCCTACTCTGGCGGTTTTTGACGGTTTAAAAAGTGCACTGGGTACTCTAAGCTTTCGACTACTGCCTCTTTGGTCGTCGTCTGTTTACTCTATGCTACATCCTCTCGAAAAAATGGCTCATGTATGTATTGACTATTAATAGGTCGTTCGGGTACTGTGGTTCGTCTCTCTTGTCGTTTGGCGTCCTGAAATATACCTCAGCTATTTGGAATATATTGCAGACATAGTAAAGTTTGTGATACAGAAGATGCTTGATGTGAAATTATGGGATCAGGCTTAAATTGGTTGACACACATACTTCCGTAATTAGATTGTTGTACAAAACCCCCAATCTAGAATGGAAAAAACATTTTACATGCGTCCTAACCAAATATCGGATTCATATATTATGAAGCAAAAACAACCTTAAACGTCTTTGGTTTCTTATGTCTTTATGATGCACACTTTTAAGCTTATTGACGTTAAAGTAAAAAGCAACATAACGTCAAGAAATGCGTCGCTAAAGATGCAGTCCCGAACAAATCTCCGTGCTTCTACTTGCCCATTATATAAGAAGATTATATAAAATGACCCAAGGATTACGATGTAGATTTTCCACGTTCACTTGTAAAACATTGCTAAGGACGGAGGAATACGTGCACCATTTATGCGAAGAATGAGAACAGAATTGTGGAAGCGTTCTTCACCAATATACCGATTGTCATTTGCTAGTTTTCGGCCAGATAAGAATGCGTAATTTGGGTTCGCGAAATGACATGAGATAAAGCATATTCGGTTTCGGGAAATCGCACAAGTACATTTCAGGACGTGACAGGAAAGAAGGACGAACATGACGTGTCTCCAATTGGGAAAGCATGGAGTCCGCCATCATTGAAAAATAGAGAACTATAGTGCTTCGCACTTTTTCGGTGTCCATGGACTAACTGACGTATTTCGTCAGGTAAGCAGTCTGATATAGTCTAGTATTACTGGTCGGGACACATGAGTGCTTGCCACTCTGCTTGCTTGTTTTCCCTGTAGTCATTCACGGTCGCGTTTACTTGTTGGCTGCGGTCCTGTAAACTGTACGCATCTTACACGGCTTTTGCCAAGTTTGGTCAACCGTTATTAACGCGTTTTTTTTAAGTTTAAATGGGGGTATCATCAGCATGTTTGGCGGCTAAATGAAAGCTAGATGTACTTTGTTTCAACCATTGAAGTTCTATATACTTTAAACTGTCAAGCAACGTCAGCGTCAATGTAATCGGCTAAAACCGACGACGTGCTTTAAGATATCGTGAATACTGATTTTGAGCTACTCCATATTAACCGTCAAAAATACTTCGCGTCTGCATAATGTCGTCCGGACACTGATCAGAAATATGATGGAAGAGTCAGCGTTCTGTTTTCCAGAAGCTGGTCAGCAGGGAGGCCGAAAACAAACCTTTTAGAAAACATCCCAAAAACCTCATTTGAATCGGGATCACTGTTCTTGGGCGATAGCAATTAGGAAGATGCCGACCTCTGCAATTACTGAGTCCTCAGCTAAGCCAAGGTGCCATATTAAACTATTTCCATCTCTTGTTATTTGTGCGTGTGAAACGACTTCATGTGATTGAGATGACCTCTTGAACGGCCGCGATGTAAACCTGCATGACCCTCGTCGGCATATGTCAAGTTCTGTCTGCAAACCGCATTTATTTATCAGAGTCCATGTGGTCACATATTTTGGACAGATCTTTAGACTAGTTTGACACACATTTTGTCACTGTTAACATGTGCATAAAAGGCGGCAATTTGAAAAAAAATCCATTATGTTGTTTAGTCTGAAAATGAAGTTAAAACAGAGCCACACTACAGAGTTCTATATTAGAAAGCATTTCGATGACAGGATATTCGAGGCGGCATTGACTCCCGATCGCTTTTTCTAGTTAAATAAGGTGATGCATGCAGATGCTCTATTTAGCTATAACTTCGCTGTAATAAATTAAGCGCCGCTGTTTCAAACAGTAAATTCGCTTTCTTGACGAACATTTTGATCCCATCTCCATCCCTCGATGAATGATTGCAGTTGTAATCCCATGAGTCACTGCGTAACTTAGTATGCCGCAAATAAATATACATAAACGTTTTTTCTACTATAAAGATGGGTGTATTTTCCTTTGGAAAAAAGTAAGTCTCTCTAGTTTTGTCGATTGAAAATGTCGTCAGACTATAGGCTTCAATAAAATAAGTGATAGAACTTGATAGTAGGCTATTCAAACATTGCAGCCGAATTTGCCAACCCGCTAAGAATTTTCTAGCAGAATCATAAAAGTACACAAACAGGGCGCTCCTCTCCGGCCTATTGTATCACTAAAGAGCACTCCAACATACGGACTGGCAAAGTGACTGTCCCAACTTCTTAAGTTTCTGACCTCAGATTCGAACAGCGCAGTCAACTCGTCAACGCAATTCTTGGAGAAACTTAGAAGAGTAAGTCTCCTGCTAAGCGATGTAATGGTTTCCTTTGATGTCACGTCCATTTTTACTTCCAGCCCGCAGCACCTGTCAGTCGTGACCATCGAACTACTCCTACGAGAGGAATGTGACGAAACGGAAAATCGCCTCGGACAAGCCCAAATCATCCAGCTCCTAAAGTTCTGTCTCAAGACGCACTTTACTTTTGACGAAACTATCTACAAGCAGGTGAAGGGAACGCAAATGGGTTCGCCGATTTCGGGAATCAGAGCCGAGGTGGTCCTACAGCGGCTGAAGTCGCTGGTTTTCCGACACCACAGACCGAAATTCTGGGCTCGGTATGTAGATGACACCTTCGTCGTCATCGAACGGGATCAGGTGCTGACTTTCAAAGAACAACTCAACGCCGTCTTCCCGGACATTCAATTTACGATGGAAAAGGAGGAGGAAAACAATCAGCTGGCCTTACTCGATGTCCTCGTCTGCCGCAAAGATTGAGGTGGTCTGAAAACCAAAGTGTTCAGTAAAGAGACAAATACGACGCAAATAATGAACTTCAATAGCAACCACCCCATCAGTCACAAACGCACTTGCATAAGGGCGCTATACAGGCGCGTTGAGGCGCACTGCAGTGAAATGGAAGACAAGGCTGCTGAATTGCAATATTTTCGATGGTTAATGAGAGCCAACGGTTACCTGCGCAACTTTGTCAACCAGTGCATACGAAAAGGACACCAGAGACCAAATTCAACTGGCCCCAAATTTTGGCGAGCTCTTCCGTACGTGAAGAACGTCTCGGAAGCCGTCAGTGGTCTTCTCATTCCACTTGGAGTTGGGGTTGCACACAGGCCGGAAGCAACCATTAGGCGCCAAGTCATGAGGCACAAAGACCCACTGCCACAGCAGGAAACGTCTGGAGTCGTCTACCGGATCTGGTGTAGTTGCGGACAAAGCAATTATGTCGAAGAAACTGGGAGATTAATCCGTACGCGAATTGGCGAGCACGCAGCAGCAGTGAGGCGGGGAGACGCTAACTCTCAGGTGGCGGCACACTCGACGGGACCCGGCCATAATTTCAAATTTCAAGAGGCCGAAATCCTCTCAAGGGGTGACAACCGCGTGAGCCGCGAGGTGCTCTAGTCATGGTTCTCAGACCCGCAATACATCAACTAGCACAATGACCTTCCGGTACCATATTCCGTCCTGAGATTTTCCCTGGGCAGGATAATCAGTCACGCGAAGAGGGCGCGGGCGAACAATTATCCCAGTGACAGTGGGCCAAATTGCCGAGCCATCGTCACACGAGCATCCAGCATGGATGACGAAATTACGACAATTAACGACTCGGACTCGGACCGACAAGCCACCACCGCATCAATGACAATCCCAGCGGTGATTGCGATGGTTTTAAATTACAGTAAACCTACGGCCCCACGACAGCCACGTGCTATAAATACAGCACGTCTTGTGCCACCATCACCTTTATCTGCGAGTGTTTCTGGTGATGGATTCGAGTGACAATCCGAAAGGTCAGGCCAATAAATAACTTCTTCCAGCGATCACATCTTCGCCTTCAGAATTATAAATGTAAATTTTTCAGACAGTGCTGAACAAGTTGTAAAATCGAGGACTTCGAACGCGTCGACAGCTTTATGTAGCCATGCTAGTAGATTCTAAAGTAAACATTGGTTATTCTGACGAAAGACAAATTGTAGACAAAATAATATAGCAATATTATGGTATTTGTTTATTATATTTTGCATTTCTGCTGCCTCTGCAGCAAAGAACAACTAGTGGAGATGGTGTTCATCCAAGCTGAATGCGCAGCGTTTTAGACTTTTAAACATTCTCACATCGGCTTTTGTTGTCATGTTTCATGAGACAGGTCACGAACTGTATGCTACTCACTATGTCAAACTTCTGAAAACTATGAAAAGCCTACAACATTCATTGCAAACATTTTAACCATTTGAAATCTTAGTTCATGGAGGGGAGTTATTTAGCAAAGGCATGCGATGTACAAAAATTAAGATCGATGTCGGGCCTCATTATATGAAGTAGTTTTATGCACGAGCATTTGGCTCACAGTAAGGCGTAGAGAGACAGCATTTTCTGCAATCAATAAACTTGCGCAATATCGATAGAGATGTTATGCGTGAAACATTATGAACGATGTAACATCATCACCCATGACGTTTTGAACGTTTTCTCTTTTACTATCATCTAATCGCGCTCTGACTAGTGGCATGAATCCTACATTTAAACTGTGCAGTGTAATGGGGCTTACAAAACAGGACACTTCGAGGCCTATTTTACAGCAGAACGCCTTATTACAAGTTATTTTACTGAATGACAGTAAACATCAACGTTCTGTGACATTGGTTGCTTAAACAAATTTGAACCATTTGTTAAATTTGTTATTTAGAAAGCTCTAACCAGACGACAGGTTTTAATTTACAGATTTCCAAGCATTATTGATGGTTTTTTATTTACAACCGAATAATCATGTCAATTATTCATCCCCAGTCTTGCTATGCAAGGGCTGCTACTCGAACGTGTCCATTTCTTAAGAATTCTAGCAATAAAAGACAGGCAGTATTCATAAAAAATAATACTACACATATCTAAATTATCCTTAAATTTCGTCAATAATTCAAAACGTCTTTATACGACCTCCTCTAGTCTTCTGAAGACCGAAGGTTAAAATTGGCAGTCTTTGCATATGCCAAGAGAAAGAACGTTTACGCTCTCTGCTCCTTTGTCCGTTTCTGTAATTGTGCTAGTGTACATCATAATAATATTTTTAGCGGATATGCTCTGGAAGTCGGCCAGGCATCTGTAAATCACTAGTATCTAATTAAATGTTGACGCATCATTTTAACTACATAGACCAAGCGTAGCCGAACTAATTAAAATAAACATCATGCTGCTAACTGTCGATAGATTAATCTGTGACCCGTAATCTGTCCCTGAAGTACACTAAGTCATCATCATTTTTTAAACCCCCTTACCTATAAGAGGCGCTAGTGAGACAGTAAATAGTTTACATAATGCTTTTCGAGGGAGCTGAATCAGATGAATATTACTGGGGCAAATTCGCTATATCCTACAATTTGCCGACGAACAAAATGTCCTAATAACATGTTAGACAGTATGCCACTTAGACATCTTACATCATTTTGTGAATCAAAAATGCGTACATATTCGAATATTGTTTGCTAACCTTTACTCAAGTGCATTTAATAGTTTGTTGTTAATATTTACCGTTTGAGTTTACGCAGATTTTTTTTACAAATACTAGTTTCTATAATTTAATCTATAAATCAAAACTAAAACAGGGTTCGTCAATGTTTAAGTTGAATATTTTGAAAAGTCACGGAGAGCCTATAATGGCAGGCATAATTTTCGGACTGTCCGACAGACGTAAAAAGACTTGCTTTGCTAAACGAAATGGACACAGACGTTCTGAACAAAGTCAGTTCGCTCAACTGCCGCTGAGGGGAAACATAGAACTGTTGGTGTTTCTTCTAGCATTTGGCAATATAGGCACCGATCGAAGCCAAAGTGCAAGTGAAAGCAATCGGGTGATATAAATGCATCATTTCTCAGAATTGTGCTATCAGTATTTATTACTGCATCGAATACTAAGCACCACTTTAACACCCATGACAAACGACCTTATGAGTAGCAAAAATCAATTGAGTATGGTGTGCATAAATAAAGTGTACATTCGAATGTCTGTGGATGAGTAACTGTAACTTTTCCTAGAGACAAATAGAGAAGATAGCACGCTCATGAATGAAATGGGACCGGAAGATTTGTTAGTTGACGGCGGAATCCCAAGCAGACGCATTTTCATATACATCAGCTAGTCACGGCAGACTCTTGGAGATGATTTTAGAAAGGTTTCCTGGGCCAGAATATTGACGTTGCGAAGGGTTACGTCTTTTCACACAGAAGTCACACTACCTCCGACTTGGTCCGAAAGCAGACGATTTCGATCGAGGTCAGGAAAAGTTAATTCAGAAATATACAAATAACTGGAATATTCCTCATTATAGAAGTAGTTAACTACGGCCACTGTCGTCAAATTTTTGAAAGCTGCCTCCAGTGTTTCCATGACTTTTGGTGTTCTCATTTGTCTACCGTACTTTCGAATATTCTATTTAAAATATCATTATCAGTTAAGTGCTAACAAGTTCAAAATACAATTATTGGCTGCAGGCGTTTAAACCTCTACAAACAAACTAATGATGACAGACTCTAATGGACTGTCTTACCAAATGAGTAATCCAGAAGTAAGTAACGGGCAAATTAATAAAGCAGTAAAATATCATGTGTCTTTGCTCATGGATTACGTCTAGGAGAAGACATCTGTCTGTTGGGCTGTTACCTCTTACGGGAAAATTAAAACTTGTTATCGTATCATCATTCGTCACGAAATAATGCAGCATATACGGTTGGGTGAACAGGTGCCGCTCCAAAAACAACGGAAGTGAGGCGTGAGAGTTCAGTTTGGGGGATATATCTGGTGGCAGAATATTCCTCAAAGACTCTTTTGAGATAAACGAAAAGATGCAGATTATAGAAAATGTATGTGCATATTGTTTACCTTTGTGATACAGTTAAAATTGACAGTTGTCAGGAATGTACTTGCCCCACACTCACTACACCTAAGTCACCATGGAAAATCTTTTGATATTTCAGCATACGTGAGTCCTCTATGCTGTACTGTTTGAAAACTAAGGATGTTATCTGGCCTGTGATCAACAGGTCAGTAATATAAATTGTATGCCTTGCGTCTTGTTTCGTTATTCTATTTTCGCAAACATTTTATGCCAATTTGAGTTAAGCGTTTCCCTGGCTGGATAAATAGGTTATTCTGTATGGTCAGCCTGAGCATTCTTGACCGATAGGCAGCATATATATTGTGTCCTCTTGACGAACACCAAGTTTTGGTTGGATTATATTATGAACAAAAGATATGAAATAATTTTGACAAACACACTCTTGTCAAAGTAAGAAAAATGCAGATTAAAAAATAACTTTGTTCACACTGTTTGCCATTTGGACGACCGATCTTAGCAAACACAGTATTTGATCTACAAAACATTCTTTCTTAATGCCTTCGGAAACAGCTGGTACGTACGGCATGTTTTCTTTTAATAAAAAGCGACATTTTTTAAGTTCATTCAACTGCAAAGATTTAATATATTCTGTAGCTGATTTAGCAAGGACTCGATATGCTGACATTTGAAAAAAAGTAAGGGAAGTATAAATACCTTGATCAGATCTGCAGGCCTTGACAGTAATGCGCAACAGTCGTATGACAATAAAAACACGTGCCATTAGCTTCGGTTTATCAAGGAAAGTAAATGATGGAGGAACGGCTGTTAACCACTTAAATACCAGGCAATGCGTAGGCTGTTTAATGTTAACCTGCTAAACTCAGACAGCGTGTACTAAAACAACAACAAAGTTCACTCGCTTTTAGACACCCAACGTCGGGCGTTTCAGGTGATTTTCAACTAACATTTGCTTAAGTTCCGCAAACATGTCCATGTTACACTTAAAAAGTTAAGTTGACAAACATGTGCTATCGGTATATCTTCGTCAGGCCAATACAGTTACATGAAGGAATGCAAATTCACAAAATTAACAGTGCTTCTAGGTGTCTCAAGGGCATTTAATTCACTAAAGCTCATCTTCCTCATGCACATTGATATAGCCTCCAACGGTAGTTTGTCTTTACCTCCCAAACGTAGGAGGGGAAGTTTGTGAAACATACGCTGAAATTTGCCGCTGGGAATGCTGTAGTGCTAGCTGTAGTCAAGCGCCGTCTGACTAGTTGGTTCGCTGCCTCCCCTGCCAAAGTCAATCTTATGGATGCATCTTTCTTTTCTGCAGTCGCAGTAGTGAGCTCCGCAATGCGTTCCTTAATATTTCGAAAGATAACTCCATATGGGTATCCGTTCTCGCATAGTGTGTTCAGCAGCTGCTGCATCTCTGCTTTAATAGCTTCAGTTGTCCAGCTGCGCCTCACTTTAGCTGCCAATCGCCGAAATAGATTTTGGTTGATGTTGAAGGGAACAAAACTGAGGAAATTATTGTTTTGTACGGTCCAGGTTTTCTTTCGGAACACCCTGCGCTGGATAGACACATCCTGCTGCCTGCGTAGAAGGACATCGATAATCACAAATTCTTCATCTCTCTCAGACTCAGCAGTGAACTTTAGCGGGAGGTGCGCACTGTTGAAATTTTTGGACAAGGTCGTCGATATCGGTGGTACATCCGCCAGACAATAGATATCGTCGAAGTACCGACCGTGGAAGACGCAGTCAGTATTGGCTTCTTGTAATCTTGTCTTCTCGACTTTGCGTATAAAAACATTTGCAAGAAACGGTTCAAGAGGTGAGCCCATTGTCACGCCATCTATATGTCTGTATAGTTGACCATTGCACAGAAACTGGGCATTTTGTGTGCAACGCGTCAGTAGTGATTTTACCGTATTTACTTGTATGCCTATCGGGTAGTTCCTATCATGAATCACATCACAAAGATTATGTATCGGTTCTGACGCAGATAATTTGGTAAACAGCGATTATACATCCCGTGATATCATCCTTCGTCCGCCAACGTTAATATTTCCGATACTTTCAACGAACTCAGTGAATCCTTTAAACTTCGAGTATACGTATGATCTTGCAGTGGCTTCAGTCAATCCCCCAAACATTTTGCAACGGTGTGATAGGGCGAATTCCTCATATCCACAATTGAACGTAGGGACAGCCTTTCTTTGTATCTATCTACTTGGGCCACCGTTGCAATGACAGGCAGGGTTACAAGTCCATTTTAGTATCTAGGTCGGACCGTGCTATTTTGTTCGACTTTAAGTCGCGCATGCACTCACATATTAACAAATGCGTTTAATCATCCCTTCTTGCACTACATTTTTGGAGATTTGCAATTTTTCCATAAAACTCACTGCGAGATTAAGTCGCTGTCAAATAGCATTCAATAAAACACTTTAATAAAACATTTCCTGAAACTGTATTGGCCTGTCGAAGAATTACCGAAAACACGTGTTTGCCAACTTGACAAGCAATGATTCGAATCATTGCTTGTTGAGTTGTCATTTGTAAAATTCATATTGGTGACTGTGGTGAATGTTGGTTGTGCAATTTTCTAAGTTAAAAACTCTACACGCTACGGGTCCTATTCTAAGATACCATTATGGACGCCCGCATGGATCACGCGTTTTAGTGGGTGTCCGTTTATCCGAAATCGTGCGTCGAGTGCAGCCTTTGGGACTGGTATTTTGCATTAGAAATCCGCTCATCCGCCTACAATCTCGTTGAACGTTGCGAAAATTTCATAATGCATAGGAAATCTACACATTGTATGCCTGATTTCATTTCAGTGGTTAAAGGGGTCGAACTTTAAGCTTTCAGTTCGATGGATCACGCCCAAGGTTTTTCACGTACCGATATTGTGGACGACTGGCTGTCGACGGCTAGCAAGCTGTACAGGGCCATTCTAGTCTCCCCAGTAATTGTCGTTAATCCTTTTAAGCCAATAAAGTGTCCTGCTAAGTAGCTGCTCAGTGGGGTCTTTGGGTAGCTTGACGTTGCCTACAGGCCCCACTCAACAATCCGCCGGCAAGTGATGTGGCCAAAAGCCCCAATCCTTAAACGGGATATGTCGGCTGTTGTCTACCGACTTCAATGCAGCCGCGGAATGTGTAACTACGTTGGGGAAACCGGCCGACGGCTGCAAACGCGCATGCACGAACATAAGTTAACCGTGCGAAGGTTGGACCCAAAGTCAGAGGCAGCAACCCATGCCGCCCAAATGGGACACGTCTTCAACTTTGACGCCGTTGAAAATGTGGGCCGGGGTGATGATCATACGGCGGGTCAGGTGCAAGAAGCCTGGATGTTTACCGACTGTTCTGTCAACTGTCACATCAATTTACCTCCCCCTTATCTGGTTGTACGTACATTCTTGACTGAGGACAGTCACGGCGCGGGACAATCGGGGCCGTCACTTATCGCCGCGGCCGACGAAGATGGGCGGAATTCAGGTCACGGTGACATGCGGGTCGGATGCAGCCACACAGGCGGCATTGGAGGGCCAGACATCAAACAAATTGCGCCATAAAATGAAAGCTGTGTGCATGACTGCTCAGTCTCTGAAGAAGGGTAGAAGAAATGACTACCCGAAACGTCAGACCTCAAATACACCTCTCCCGATGAACGCCTCCTCTTCTTTTGATTACGTGAATTATTAGTCAAATAACAATTTTACAAAAATTAATATGCTTAGTGTTGGAAATGTACTTAATTTCAAGTCAAACACAACAGTCTTTCTCAATTATGACATTTCACCGGTTCTGATAAAATAAGTGGCCTTTTGCTAACGTAGGCCCCCATAAAGTTTGCTCTCCTTCTTGATATCTAAACAAATGAAGGTCTCCAAATTCTGTGCATGACATATGGCCCAAGCTTTATATTAGGAGCATTTAGTCGGATTCCGGAGCACTAACTGCCGGTAAAATACGAGTCGCCTTGGGTCGAATACCGGGTAGACTAGGATCAGGGTCACGTTTGAGGCATATGTAGGGACATAAAATGTGCACCGTAGTTGGAGTTTGGCAAAACGTCACTTATGACATTGAAGGTGCCCGTTTCCTTGTCATACTAGATAAGAATTACAAAAGTCGGTTTTTGACATGAGGCGACGTTGCATTATCTACAAGCCTGCAAGCAATCATCGTCTGGCCATGCTCCCGTCGGGATGTTTCCCAGAAGTATTTAACGCTCTGAATAACAGGCAGTTTACTTTCCTTAAATAGACCTCTCACACGCAATGGCTGACGCAGTGTCTGTATCGTTGACTGCACCCCTCCTCACCGTCGATTAGTAGTAATCATGAACTTCAATGACGTCTTTCCTATCCCCTGGTAAGTATTATTCTTCACTTTACCGAAGCATTTTTTCGGGCGAGGTAAGCCGTCTTTTTCCTATTTGCCAAGAAATGCCTAACAATCTGTGGCCAGAATTCGGTGCGGGAGACCAATTTTGTGTTCGTAATCAAACGGAGACCTGTGACGGCGATCGTAGACGGAGTGGATTAAGCACTGATGTTAGAGACAGATCCTATAGTGTGTATACTATAAATCCACAACCCAAAACTGTTTTCGCCGTCCGTACTGTGCGTTGAGTTTTTACGTGAATAAGCGCATAAAGGCTCGTTTGAGAGATAGTTACAGGGCCCAGCGGTTAGGTGTGCGCGTATTAAGTACGCTTACGCATGAACACCGCAGTCTGATGGACGTGCTTGCGTGAGTGCATACACGCATGTGGACGATGCAGACAGTAGACGCTTTGGAAGACATTGCTGACGGTGGGGTTTGCAGTGAAGTGAATAGGTCTGACAACTCGACCTCCGTGACCTGACCTGACGTGACTTAGCAGCAGCAGCAGAAAACAACAACAGCAACAGATTATGGTCATTGTGTCACAGTCGGGAGAGCATTGTTTCACGCGCACAAACGCTGATTACTACAAGGACGTTCACTTTAAGCCTAATCACCATCAAGACAGCTAACACTAACTACTTCAGCTGAGGGAGTGCTGGAGGGGGGTCCTTTTAATTGGCATTGAAGAACAACGTCGGACTGCCAACTGGCAGACATGCCTTTCGGCAGTTCTCAGATAATTTTATGCGCAATCAATAACACCTCCATGTGGGATAGGACAAGTTGCTGTCAGCGCATACTGCAATTGGCGGCCTTTGATCTCTAGTTATCATGACGTTGCAAGCTTTGCGGACCGAAGAGTTGTATTGAATTTAAATCAGTAATTTTCCCTGAAATAAAAAAGGAGCAATGCACTTTGGTTGTGATTTCTCACTTCCTTTGATGTGAGTCGTAGCTCTCTGGAACACGACAATTAGAGTTTCTGACCAAAATTGGACGCGAAATGTAATACATCAGAAGCATTTTGTTTTAAGATAATCAACTTAGGACTTGCAACTTTCCACAACATTCCCCTGTTTTCGGTATTAACTCAGGAAATGCTTCTATTTCCTCAATTCCTTTAAAGTTCCTAATTGCCGGAGGACTTTCCCAATAGGCTACTGCCCATCCTGGAGCATGTTGTTCTGTCAGGTTTACTTGTCACGTTCGTGAATTAAAAAGAATAGTACATATAATTTTTTTTGCAACCTACTACTGATGGGCGAAGACATTGTTTTGTGAACTTTAATCTATATGCCTTCTTCTTTCTATTTATAACCAAATCCTACAGCGGCGATTTTTACGAATGAAATGGGAACAAATCCAAGTACCGCGGTTGTCGTTATCAACCGATAATTTTACCCTATAAAATTAAACAAATCCACATGCGTAAAGATTCGAGGTCCAGACATTGTATCGCGTTCATCATCTCCCGAAGAAGACGAAGAAGAGGAGAGGACGAATCCATGGACCATATTGTATCCGAACTGACGTTTCGGAAACTTCCTCGTTTCCATCATCAGAGTA
>CACRXP010000721.1:163998-187016 GCA_902702965.1 Spirometra erinaceieuropaei
AGGCAAAAACGCCTGTCAACCTTTTCCTGAGAGGCCGACGCAGCGTGAGGAGAGAGAAAAATCGATCAGCATGAGGCCGGCCAACACAGCTTGCCACTTTAAGTTAACTTTCTGATCGATAAGGTGCAGTTTACGCTTTGACAATGAAGAGCCGACCCAGCTCTTTGAAACGACAGCAGTTAAATAAACCTGTTCCGGAGAGCGAATTTTCTTCTTCTACTGAACTCTGACCTGCTTACTGGCGGTCGAATGGCTTAGGTCTCTCCGTGGAGTTTCCCCGATTCACCAAGATACCGTACATTGCAATTTTGGCACGGTATGCTGTAGACCACTGCTGATTGTTCCGTTGTCGGTAGCGGGTCTTTGGGTCTCATTAGCTGCTGTGTGATGGTGGATTCCGGTTTATGGGCCACTCCAATCCCAAAAGGGTTTATGATTCTAGATTTCGCCTCGGAAACGTTCTTCGCGTTGGGGATCGCAAGCCAAAACTTCGGCTTTTCAACGTCTAATCGCTGACGGGTAGCCTTTCGTCGGCACTCACGATCCTTGCAGTCAACCGCGAGGATAGACTGTCACAGGTATATGGCCACATGCAACAGGTGAAACATAGTTTTGCCTTTGGGGAAGCAAATGTCCTCGGTCGAGCACATGAAAAGATGGCTAGGCTGGTGCTGGAAAGCTGGTCCTCATTTGGCGCAATCAACAGGGCTATTGATCTTCATTCGGCCTACCAGGCGCTGCGTACAAGGCTCCTGTCAGTCCAGACGGCGCCAACAGTACTGGCGAGCGAATGGCGGTTCCTCCAACAGTTGTCACCTTCACAGCAGGGGAAGGAGCCAGCCGGAGGTCACACGACCAACGCGAGAAATGCCCCACCGGCGCGCCCAGACAGCCGTGCGTGATTCGCACATGCAACGGCAGCTGATCAGTCCATCCGATTATGAGGTGAGGGTCCATGGGCCCACAGGATTTGCAGCAAATACGACAGCCGGTCAGGGGGCAGAGGTCAGATGAGCGCGGCAGTGGCCGCCCGCGGAGGAAACAAAGCCAATAACACAAGACAGGCGGCAAGACAAAAAAACTTCGACCAAACAGGAACAGACACCGCACTAATCTGATGATGGAAACGAGGAAGTTTCCGAAACCTAATCACGAATACACTGTGGTCCATGAAATCGCAACTTTTTCTTCATCGTCTGATTTTGGGGATGATAATCAACGGTATAATTTTTCAGGACATCGAATATTTACTGATTAATTTCTGAAATTATTCACCTGATTATTCTCTGGAGGTCATATACCGCAAACCGCTAGAGAATGCTGGGGTACCCACTGCAGAGCCGAACCCCTCGCAGCTGTGTAACGCAGCGGCAGAATATCGGCGAAAATCGTGTCTAGGCTTTTAGCAAATATGTACGTCGGGAGAACTGTATAATACATTCAACATATGGAATTCATACTACTTGTAGTACTACTCGTTTGCAGAAAGGGCATTACGTGGTTATTCCACAGTAGTTGATTAACTTCGACTGAAATTTTCATTGAAATTTAGGTTCGGACCCTAAAATGTTATGTCCCGGAGATTTAGCACCAAGTCCTGCACTGATTAATTACTGAAATTATTCGGCTGATTATTTTCTGGAGTTCATCTACCGAAAAACGCTACAGAAAGCTGGGGGTCCCACTGAAGAGAAGAACCCCTCGCAGCAGTGTCACGCAGCGGCAGAGTAACGGCGAAACACGTGTCTGTGCTTTTAGAAGTATCTGCGTCGGTAGAACGGTATAATACCTTCAACATATGGAAATTGTACTACTCGCAGAACTACTTGATTGTAGAATGGGCATTACGTGGTTATTCCGAGTAGTTGAGTGTCTTCGACTCAAGTGTTCGATGTAATTGCAGCTCTGCCCATAAATAGTCATGTCCCGCATATTTAACTCCAAGATCTGCATTGATTAATTTCTGAAAAGATTCACCTGCTTATTCTCTGGAGTTCATAAACCGAAAAAGGATAGAGAACGCTGGGGGTCACACTGAAGACCAGAAGCCCACGCAGGTGTGTCACGCAGCGGCAGAGTAACGGCGAAACACGTGTCTGTGCTTTTAGCAAGTATCTACGTCGGGAGAACGGTATAATACCATCACCATATGGAGTTCATACTACTCGTAGTACTACTTGTATGCAGAATGGGCATTACGTGGTTATTCTGAGGTAGTTGATTATCTTCGATTCAAATAGTCATTGAAATTTCGGTTCTGACCCTAAGAATTCATGTCCCGGATATTTAACACCAACTTCTGCACTGATTAATTTCTGAAATTATTCACCTGATTATTCTCTGGAGTTCATATACCAGAAACCGCTAGAGAGATCTTGTGGTCCCACTGAACAGCCAAAAACCTCGCAGCTGTGTCAGGCAGCGGCCGAATATCGGCGAAACACGCGTCTGGGCTTTTAGCAAGTATATACGTCTGGAGTACGGTATAATACCTTCACCATATGGAGTTCATACTACTCGTAGTACTACTTGTATGCAGAATGGGCATTACGTGGTTATTCTGAGGTAGTTGATTATCTTCGACTGAAAGTTTCATTGAAATTTAGGTTCGGACCCTAAAAAGTCATATCCCGGATATTTAGCACCAATTCCTGCGCTGATTAATTACTGAAATTATTCATCTGATTATTCTCTGGAGTTCATATACCGGAAAAAGCTAGAGAGCTCTGGGGGTCCCACTGAAGAGCAGAACCCCTCGCAGCTGTGTCACGCAGCGGCAGAATATCGGCGAGACTCGTGTCTGGGCTTTTAGGAAGTATCTACGTCGTGGTAACTGTATAATACCGTCACCATATGGAATTTATACTACTCGTAGTAAAACTTGTTTGAAGAATGGGCATTTCGTGGTTTTACCACAGTATTTGATTTAGTATGACTCAATTGCTTAATTAAATTGCGTTTCTGCCAATAAAAGGACATGTGCCGCATATTTAACTTCAAGTTCTGCATTGATTTATTTCTGAAATTATTCACCTGATTATTCTCCGGAGTTCATAAACCGGAAAACGCTAGTGAATGCTGGGGGTCCCCCTGAAGTGCAGAACCCCTCGCAGCAGTGTCAGGCTGCGGCCGAATATCGGCGAAACACGTGTCTGGGCTTTTAGAAAGTATCTATTCTTGAGATCGGCATAAAACGTTCACCAATTCGACATTATAAGACTCGTATTACTACTTGATTTTAGAGTGGGCATGACGTGGTTCCACCAGAGTAGTTGATTTTCTTCGACTCAAATATTTATATAAATTTCGGTTCTGACCATAAAAATTCATGTCCCGGATATTTATCTCCAACTTTTGCACTGATTAATTTCTGAAAATATTCACCTTATTATTCTCTTGAGTTCATATACCGGAAACAGCTAGAGAACGCTGGGTGAACCACTGCAGAGCCGATTACCCAGCGCAGCTGTGTCAGGCACCGGCAGAATATCGGCGAATCCCGTGCCTGGGCTTATAGCAAGTATCTACGTCGAGAGAACTGTATAAAACCTTCATAATTTGGAGTTTATTGGACTCGTAGTAATACGTGATTTTAGAATGGGAATCACGTGGTTATACTAGAGTAGTTGAAATTCCTTGACTCAAATATTCATTGAAATTTCGATTCTGACCCTAGAAATTCATGTCCCGGATAGTTAAAACCAACTTCTGCACTGAGTAATTTCTTAAATTATTCGCCTGATAATTCTCTGGAGTTCATATACCGGAAACAGCTAAAGAGCTGTGGTGGTAACACTGAAGAGCCGAACCCCTCGCAGCTGTGTAACGCAGCGGCCGAATATCGGCGAAACACGTGTCTAGGCTTTAAGCAAGTATCTACGTCGGGAGAACGGTATAATACCTTCACCATATGGAATTCATACTACTCGTAGTATTACTTGTATGGAGAATGGGCATTACGTGGTAATTCCACAGTATTTGATTTACTTCGACTCAAGAGTTTAATGAAATTGCTGTTCTGCCCATAAAATGTCATGCCCCGGATATTTAACTGCAAGTCCTCCACTGATTAATTTCTGAAATTATTCACCTGACTTTTCTCTGGATTTCATATACCGAAAAACTCTAGAGAACGCTGGGGGTCCCACTGAAGAGCCGAAGCCCTCACTGCTGTGTCACGCAGCGGCCGAATATCGGCGAAACACGTGTCTAGGCTTTTGACAATTATCTAAGTCGGGAGAACGGTATAATACCTTCACCATATCGAATTCATACTACTCGTAGTATTACTTGTATGGAGAATGGGCATTACGTGGTTATTCCGCAGTCCTTGGTTGCCTTCGACAAAAATGTTCAATAAAATTTCGGTTTTGACCCTAAAAAGTCATGTCCCTGTTATTTAACTCCAAGTTCTGCATTGATTTATTTCTGAAATTATTCACCTGATTATTCTCCGGAGTTCATATACCGGAAACGGATAGAGAACGCTGGGTGTCCCACTGAAGAGCTGAACCCTTTCGCAGCAGTGTCAGGCTGCGGCCGAATATCTGCGAAACACGTGTCTAGGCTTTTACCAAATGCCTACGTCGGGAGAACTGTATAATACCTTCCCCATATGGAATTCATACTACTTGTATTACTACTCGTTTGCAGAATGAGCATAACGTGGATATTCTACAGTAGTTGATTATCTTCGACTGACATTTTCATTGAAATTTATGTTCGGACCCTAAAATGTCATGTCCCGGATATTTAGCACCACGTTCTGCACTGAATAATTTCTGAAATTATTTACCTGATTATTCTCTGGAGTTCATTAACCGGAAAAATCTAGAGAGCTCTGGGGGTCCCACTGAAGACTATACCAATCGCAGCTGTGCAGGAAGCGGCTGAATATCGGCAAAACTCGTGTCTGGGCTTTTAGCAAGTATCTACGTCGGGAGAACTGTATAAAACCTTCATAATTTGGAGTTTATTGGACTCGTAGTACTACATGATTTTAGAATGGGCATCACGTGGTTATACTACAGTAGTTGACATTCTTCGACTAAAATCTTCAGTTAAATTTCGGTTCAGACACTAAAAATTCAAGTCCCGTATATTTTACTCCAAGCTCTGCACTGATTAATTTCTGAAATAATTCACCTGATTATTCTCTGGAGTTCATATACCGGAAACAGCTAGAGAACTCTGTCGGTCACATTGAAGATACGAACAACTCGCAGCTGTGTAACGCAGCGGCCGAATATCGGCGAAACACGTGTCTAGGCTTTTAGCAAGTATCTACGTCGGGAGAACGGTATAATAACATCAC
Organism: Spirometra erinaceieuropaei; assembly: GCA_902702965.1. Classification (NCBI taxonomy): domain Eukaryota; kingdom Metazoa; phylum Platyhelminthes; class Cestoda; order Diphyllobothriidea; family Diphyllobothriidae; genus Spirometra; species Spirometra erinaceieuropaei. The sequence continues at coordinate 169,313 of CACRXP010000721.1, forward strand.
CAATATGAATTCATACTACCCGTAGTACTACTTGTATGTAGAATGGGCATAACGTGGTTATTCCGCAGTCCTTGTTTGCCATCGACAAATTGTTCAATAGAATTTCGGTTCTGACCCTAAAAAGTCATGTCCCTGATATTTAACTCCAAGTTCTGCACTGAAAAATTTCCGAAATTGTTCACTTGAATATTCTCAGGAGTTCATAAACCGGATACATCTAGAGAACGCTAGGGGACCCTCTGCATATCCGAAAACCTCGCAGATGTGTCAGGCAGCGGCCGAATATCGGCGAAACACGTGTCTAGGCTTTTGACAATTATCTAAGTCGGGAGAACTGTATAATAACTTCACCATATGGATTTCACACTACTCGTAGTATTACTTGTATGGAGAATGGGCATTGCGTCGTTATTCCAGAGTATTTGTGTGTTTTCTACTCAAGTGTTCAATGTAATTGCGGTTCTGCACACAAAAAGTCATGTCCCGAATATTTAGCTCCAACTTCTGCAATGATTAGTTTCTGAAATTATTCATCTGATTATTCTCTGCATTTCATATACCCATAAAAAGTTAGAAAACGCTTGGGGTCCCACTGAAAAGCCGAACCCATCGCAGCTGTGTCACGCAGCGGCAGAATATTGTCGAAACACGTGGCTGGGATTTTAGCAAGGATCTACGTCGGGAGAGCTTTATTATACCTTCACCAATTGGACTTCATACAACTTGTAGTACTACTTGTTTGTTTAATGGGCATTACGTGGTAATTTCACAGTATTTGATTTACTTCGACTCAAGTGTTTAATGAAGTTGCTTTTCTGCCCATAAATGTCATGTGCCGCATATTTAACTACAAGTTCTCCATTGATTAATTTTTGAAATTATTCACCTGATTATTCTCCGGAGTTCATAAACCGGAAACCGCTAGAGAATGCTGGTGGTGACACTGAAGAGCAGAACCCCTCACTGCTGTGTCACGCAGCGGCAGAATATCGGCGAAACACGTGTCTGGGTTTTTAGCAAGTATCTACGACGGGAGAACTGTATAATACATTCACCATATGGAAATTGTACTAATCGTAGTACTACTTGATTTTAGAATAGGCATTACGTGGTTACGCCACAGGAGTCGATTTTCTTCGACTCAAATATTCATTTAAAATTCGGTTCTGACCCTAAAAATTCGTGTCCCGGTTATTTAACAAAAACTTCTGCACTGATTGTTTTCTGAAATTATTCACCTGATTATTCCCTGGAGTTCATAGAGCGAAAAACGCTAGAGAACGCTGGGGTCCCCACTGAAAATCCGAACCCCTCACTGCTGTGTCACGCAGCGGCAGAATATCGGCGAAACACGTGTCTAGGCTTTTAGCAAATATCTACGTCGGGAGAACTGTATAATACCTTCACCAATTGGACTTCATACCACACGAGGTACTACTTGTTTGTCGAATGGGCATTACGTGGTAATTCAACAGTATTTGATTTATTTCGACTCAAGAGTTTAATGAAATTGCTGTTCTGCCCATAAAATGTCATGTCCCGGATATTTAACTGCAAGTCCTTCACTGATTAATTTCTGAAATTATTCACCTGACTTTTCTCTGGATTTCATATACCGAAAAACTCTAGAGAACGCTGGGGGTCCAACTGAAGAGCCGAAGCCCTCACTGCTGTGTCACGCAGCGGCCGAATATCGGCGAAACACGTGTCTAGGCTTTTGACAATTATCTAAGTCGGGAGAACTGTATAATACCTTCACCATATGGAATTCAAAATACTCGTAGTATTACTTGTTTGTAGAATGGGCATTACGTGGTTATTCCAGAGTAGTTGAGTGCCTTCGGCTCATGTGTTCAATGTAATTGCGGTTCTGCACATAAAAAGTCATGTCCCGGATATTTAACTGCAAGATCTGCACCGATTAAATTCTGAAATTATTCACCTGATTATTCTCTGCATTTCATAAACCGGAAACAGCTACAGAGCTCTGGGGTTCCCACTGAAGAGCCAAACCCCTCGCAGCTGTGTCACGCAGCTGCAGAATATCGGCAAAGCACGTGTCTGGTCTTTTAGCAAGTATCTACGTTTGGTCAACTGTATAATACCTTCACCATATGGAATTCATACTACTCGTAGTATTACTTGATTGTAGAATGGGCATTACGTGGTTATACAAGATTAGTTGAAAGTCTTCTGCTCAAGTGTTCAATTTATTTGCGATTCTGCGCATACAATGTCATGTCCCGGATAGTTAACTGGAAGATCCGCTTGATTAATTTCTGAAATTATTCACCTGATTTTTCTCTGGAGTTCATATACCGAAAAACGCTAGAGAACGTTGGGGTTCCCACTGAAGAGCAGAACCCCTCGCAGGTGTGTCACGCAGCGGCAGAATATCGGCGCAACACGTGTCTGGGCTTTTAGCAAGTATTCACGTCGTGAGAACGGTATAATAACTTCACCATTCGGAATTCATCCTACTCGTTGTACTTCTTGTTATTGGTTATTGCACAGTAGTTGATTGTCCTCGAATCAAAAGCTCAATGAAATTTCAATCTTGACAATAAAAAGTCATGTTCCGGATATTTAACTCCAAGTTCTGCACTGACTGATTTCTGAAATTATTCAGCTGATTATTCTCTGGAGTTCATATACCTGAAAGCACTAGAGAACTCTGAGGGTCCAACTGAAGAGATGAACCCCTCGCAGCTGTGTCACGCAGCGGCAGAATATAGGCGAAACAAGTTTCTGTGCTTTTAGAACGTATCTACATTTGACGATCTGTAGAATACATTCACCATATGGAATTCATACTACTCGTTGTACTACTTGTTTGTTGAATGGTCATTACGTGGTTATTACACAGTAGTTGATTGTTTAAACTCAAATGTTCAATAAAATTTAAGGTCCGACTCTAAAAAGTCATGGCTCGGAGATTAAACTCCATGTACTTCACTGATTAATTTCTGAAATTATTCACCTGATTATTCTCTGGAGTGCCTATACCGGAAACCGCTAGAGAAGGCTGGGGGTCCCACTGAAGAGCCGAACCCCTGGCAGCTGTGTCACGCAGCGGCAGAATATCGGCGAAACACGTGTCTGGGCTTTTAGCAAGTATCTATATCGGGAGAAATTTATAATAATTTCACCATATGAAATTCATGTTACTCGTCTTATAACTTGTTTTATAGAATGTGCAGTACGTGGTTATACCACAGTAGTTGATTTTCTTCGACAAAAATCTTACGAAAAATTTCTGTTTAGACTCTAATAAGTCTTTACATTATATTAAATCCACGTTCTGCACTGTTTAATTTATGAAATTGTTCACCTTATTATTCTCTGGAGTTCATTTACCGGAAACCGCTAGAGAACGCTTGGAGTACCACTGAAGAGCGAACCCCTCGCATCTGTGTCACGCTGCAGCAGAATGTCGGCAAAACTCGTGGCCGGGCTTTTAGGAAGTATCTACTTCGGGAGAACGGTATAATAAATTCACCATATGGAATTCATACTACTCGTAGTACTACTTGTTTTAGAATGGGCATTATGTGGTTATTCCAAGGTATTTGATTGGCTTCGACTCAAATGTTCAATTAGATTTATGTTCTGAGCCAAAAGTATCATGTGCTGGTGATTAACCTCCTAGTTCTGCACTGATTAATTTCTGAAGTTTTTCACCTGATTATTCTCTGGAGTTCATATACCGCAAAAACGTGGAGAACGCTGCGGGTCCGACTGACGAGCCGAACCACTCGCAGCTGTGTCACGTAGCGGCAGAATATCGGCGAAACACGCGCCTGGGCTTTTAGCAGGTATCTAGTTAGACGAACGGTATAATACCTGCACCACATGGAATTAATACTACTCGAAATACTACCTGGTTTTAGAATGGGCATTTCGTGCTTATTCCATAGCAGTCGATTATCTTTGACTCAAATGTTCATTCAAATTTCGGTTCTGACCAATAAAGTCAAGTCCCGGAGTTTTAACTGCAAGTTCTGCACTGATATATTTCTGAAATTATTTACCTGATTATTCTCGGGAGTTCATATACCGGAAATTGCCAGAGAACTTTCGGGGTCCAACTGAAGAACCGAACCCCTCGCAGCTGTGTAACTCAGCGGCAGAATATCGGCAAAACTCATGTTTGGTCTTTATGCAAGTATCTAATTCAGGTGAACGGTATAATACATTCTCCGTATGGAATTCATACTACTCGTAGTCCTACCTGTTTTTTGAATGTGCATTATTTGATTATTCCACAGTAGGTGATTATCTTCGACTCAACTGTTCAATGAAGTTCGGTTCTGACTCTAAGAATTTATGTTCCGGATATTTGAATAAACTTTCTTCACTGCAAAATTTCTGAAATTATTCACCTGATTATTCTCTGTATTTCGTATACGGGAACCAGCTAGAGAACGCGGGGGGTTCCCACTGAAGAGCCGAACCCCTCGCAGCTGTGACACGCAGCGGCAGAATATCGGCGGAGCACGTGTCTGTGCTTTTATCAAGTATCTACGTCGGGAGAAATTTATAATGCCTTCACCATATGCAATTCATACTACTCGTAGTACCACTAGTTTGTAGAATGGGCATTACGTTGTTATACCACAGTAGCTGATTTTCTTTGACACAAATCTTCATTGAAATATCGTTTTAGATTCCCAGAAGTCTCTATAGTATATTTAAAACCAAGTTCTGTCCTAATTATTTTCTATAATAATTTACCTGATTATTCCCTGGAGTTCATATACCAGAAAACGCTAGATGACGCTTGGTGTCCCACTGAATATCCGAACCCCTCGCAGCTGTGTCACGCAGCGTCAGAATATCTGCGAAACTCATGTCTGTGTTTTTAGCAAGTTTCTACTTCGGGAGAACGGTATAATACCTTCACCATATGGATTTCATACTACTCGTGGGAGTACTTGTTTGCAGAATTGGTATTACGTTCAATGAAACTAGGTTCTGCTTCTATAAATTTGTCCCGCGTATTTGAATAAAATTTGTTCACTGCAAAATTTCTCAAATTATTCACCTATTTATTCTCTGGAGTTCATATACCGGAAACAGCTATGTAACTCTGGGTGTCGCACTGAAGAGCTGAACCCCTCGCAGCTGTGTCAAGCAGTGGTAATATATCGGCAAATCATGCGTCTGGGCTTTTAGCAAGTATCTGTTATGGCGTACTTTATAATACATTCACCATAAGGTATTCATACTCGTCGTAGCATTACTTGTTTCTAGAATGGGCATTACGAGGTGATTCCACAGTAGCTGATTTTCTTCGACTCAAATGTTCAATTAAATTTAAGTTCTGATCATATAAATTCAGTTCATGGATATTTATCTCCAAGTTCTGCACTGATTAATTTTTAAAATTATTCACCTGATTATTCTCTGGAGTTCATATACCGGAAACCGCTAAAAAAACGCTGGGGGTTTCACTGAAGAGCCGAACCACACGCAGCTGTGTCACACTACGGCAGAATATCGGCGAAACTCGTGTGTGGTCTTTTAGCAATTTTCTACGTAGGTAGAACTGTATAATAACTTCATTATATGGAATTCATTCTATTCGCAGATCTACTTGTTTTTGGAATGGGCATTTTGTGGTTGTTCCAAAGTAGTTGATTTTCCTCGACTCAAGTGTTCAATTAGTTTTCGGTACTGACCCTAAGAAGTCATGTCCCGGATTTTTAAATGCAAGTACTGCACTGATTAATTTCCGAAATTATTCACCGGATTATTCTCTGGAGTTCGTATACCGGAAAGTGCTAGAGAACGCTTGGCGTCGCACTGAAGACCCGAACCCCTTGCAGGTGTGTCAAGCATCGGTACAATATCGGCGAATCAATTGTCTGGGCTTTTAGCAAGTGTCCGGTTACGGCGTACTTTATAATACCTTCAGCATATGGAATTCCTATTGCTCGCAGTACTACCTGTTTGCAGAATGAGCATTACCTGGTTATTCCACAGTTTTTGATTGTCTTCGACTAAAATGTTCCTTGGAATATGGGTCCTGACACATAAAGTCATGTCCCGGAAATTTTACTGCAAGTTCTGCACTGATTAATTTCCGAAATAATTTACAGGAATATTCTCTGGAGTTCATATATCGGAAACCGCTAGGGAACGCTGGGGGTTCCACTGAAGAGCCGAACCCCTCGCAGCTGTGTCACGCAGCGGCAGAATATCGGCGAAACACGTGTCTCGGTTTTTTAGCAAGTATCTACGTCGTGAGAACGTTATAATTCCTTCACCATATGGAATGCATACTTCTCGTACTACTACCTGTTTTTAGAATGTGCATTACGTGCTTATTCCACAGTAGTTGATTGTCGTCGACTCAAACTTTCAATGAAATTTCTGTTCTGACCCTAAAAAGTCATGTCCCGGATATTTATCTCCATGTTCTGCATTGCATAATTTCTGAAATTATTCCCCTGATTATTCTCTGGAGTTCCTATACCGGAAACCGCTAGAGAACGCTAGGGGTCCCACTGGAGATCCGAACCCCTCGCAGCTGTGTCACGCAGCGGCAGAATATCGGTGAAGCACGTGTCTGGGCAGTTAGAAGGTATCTATTTCGTGTGTACGGTGCAATTCATCTAGCATTTTTAGATATATACATGCATGCTGGGTGATCGGCCCCCAAATTTACATAATTCGAAGAATAATGAGTCCTTTGGAGAAGAGAAGTAACTTTATTTCTTCAATGTTTTGCGCTGTTTATCCTGGTCGTTTTCGGTCGTGTATAACCTGTGACAAATACTTAAAAGTTAAACATAGCCGAACAATCGTTATTGTATTGTCAGTGCTGAGGAAGGGTCGATGCTCTGGGCGGACTTCACGTTTTGATTGGTTTTTATCTTTTCCACTTTTTTCTGCGATTTATGCACATGACGTTAAAATCTATGTGCCGGATCATGCATAAATCGTCGGAGTGCATGTGCTTGAGTCATTCTTGACCTATCTCATGCGGACAGGAATCGATGACGCGTTTGCTCCAGAGAGTTATTTATCAATCGGCGCATAGATTTGAACGCCTTGCACATAAATCGCTGAAGAAAGTGGAGATGGTTAACGCCTATCAAAACGTGACGTCAGCCCGCAGCATCGACCCGTCCACAGCACTGACATTGCAATACCGATTTTTCGGGTATGTTTGCATTTAACTATTTTAACTATTATAAGAACCTGCGTGCTTACTGTTCTGGAACTTCGTCCTGTCTACTATCTTGGCTGGTTTGCAAAGGGTGAAATACTTAGCAACTTCCAATCAGCCTCCACGTCAGCCTTATTAGTCAGCAGCCGAGAATTTTTCTCGACGTTTTATGATGAATCCATGTGTAGAAATAGTGGAATTAATTCAGTAGCTAAAAGACTCAAATCGCTGAACATATGCCCGTCATGCAGACGGACATTTAGCTCAGAGCAAGGGAAAGCGAATGGAACTGTGACAAGGAATTGGAAATGGGAACAAATGCGTGCAGACGTTTTTTCTTATACAGTTTCAAGTGATTGATTTTCAGCGGTGAAAATGGTAATGTAGGGCAGCCTTCTAACAATCCATGTACATTTTGTGTATGTGCGGTTTTTTAATTTTGGCATCGCCGTAATATTCGTAAAATAGTTTTCGAAAAATCGCCTTTTCATAAAAACATTTGAAAAATTTTATGATTGGCAAATGAGCCATTGAACATTATATTACTCGAGTAATATTTAATAATTGTCTAATTTAAAACACGCAAATATGAAGCACAGACAAAGAAATCTACGAAAGCAACGTGGACTGGGATAACATTTCGCGACTTTTAATGGTTGACGAAGCATGTGGCGTCTGTCTGCACAACCAGTAATATACGACCAACTGTACCATCTGGCAACATGTGGGTTTATGCTGCATAAGATCAATTGCTTAGTTAAGTGTAAATAAATTACGAACTGTGCCACTAGTATTCTGTTAAGAAAACATGTCGTGCAAAGAAGTCGCTCTGGCGTCGATGGTTTTGATGCTGTTGTATGCAGGCACTGGCATAACAAACATTATATGTATGTAATTTTATTAACAATGATGCATGTGCTTCTTTATATTTGCTTTCTCATTTGTAAGTATTCTATCGAGTGATTCATACCACACATAAACAGATTCATGTTAAATGTCGTACCAGTCCTTGCGTAAGTACTGCCGAAATATTGTTGTCCTGTTACTTATTAAATTCCGTGTCGCTCGAATCAGCACAACGAAAAGCTGGCTTGCACTTCACGCTGTGTTTTATCCAGCAGAAAAAAGTTGCTAAAATCAAACGCTATCCTATCGTTGTTTGCTATAATGCGGCGCCGTCTTGGTTCACATAATGTCAGTTTTATTGAGTAGAAGGTGGGCAAACGCCTCCGGATTGTCTCTTGACTGTAAAAATATCAATGGCACGTTTTCCAATAAATCACTATAAAAATGCTGTCTACGCTATGGCAGTCCACCAGCCAGTACATGTACGCAGACCCATAAATGTAAAAGAAACTAAGTAGCTATTGTAAGTAGTATGATCATATGTAATTGGCCACGGGCTGCTGAAAGCATAAGGCTGGAATTGTAACTGGTAAGTAGAAAGCGTTATAGGAGCCCAGATTGACCATGTATGAACAAGCACTTCAGAAGCCAACAAAATCGATGAGCAGGGCGCACTCTTCTGAGAACACTTTGGTACTGAATAAGAACTTGCGTTCCTCAATGCTAGCATTATAGGATACAACCACAAAAAGTATAGATTTATACCAAACATCAACGAATTTATGTTAAAAGTAATGGCCATCAAGCTACCACGGTTAAAACAGACAGTGTGCGCGTAGTTAGAGAGCTATGGAATAGGACTGTCAGTTCTTGCATAAGCACTGTCAAAATAGTGTTGCTGAATGCCTTATGGAATCGCGTGTCATTCGAATCAGCAAAACGAAAAGCTGGCTTGCACTTCACGCTGAGCTCAAACAAGAAGAAGAAAGCTGCTCTATTTTAACCATAATTGGGCGCCATGCTGGTTCACTTAAATTCCGTTTTATTAAGTAAAACGAAGGCACTCGTCTCTGTATTCTCCATTGACTGTAAAAAAACACAGAAAAAGCACATTTCCAAGGAAAGCAAAGTAAATATTTGGTTTACGCTATGGCGGGCACTAGCCATTACATGTGCGGAGTCACATAATTGTAAAAGACATACCTAGCAATTTTAAGTAGTATGATCATATACAATTGGCCACGGGCAGTTGAAAACATGAGGCTGCAAATGTTACTGGTAAGTAGTAGGCGTTATAAAAGCCCACTTTGACCATGTATGAATGTGCAGTCTAAGAACACAATATATCGTTGAGCAGGGCACAACCTTCGGCAACCACTCTGGTACTTGACGAACACTTGCCGTCGTGAATAGGACCACAAATATGCGGGCGTATTAGGCTGGCGGAAAATGGCATGCGACTAGAGGACAGATCAGGCTATGAATAGTGCTCAAAACTAACGTAGAACATCCTTGTACCTACCTGTAGAAATGGGGAATGAGGTAGTGAAGTGATCGTCTGTCTTCATGGAGCAATGACCATCTTCATTCGGCTATTTTTTTCGCCCACCTATGAACGGTATTGCATGCTTTTAAACTAAAAGTGTCCCATTCTATGTACTGGCCGCTAACCTACCATTGTATGGTTACCCACGCCAGTGATCTTCTGGATGTCTTGAAAAACCACCGTCGCACTATGTGAAACAGCCACCTGCTCCTTCAGCCTAGTTAGCTTTACCCGCAAATCGAGATGCACTCCGCCTTGGGCTCCATCGATTATGCCTTCTTCCCCACGTCGTAGAGTAAGATGAATAAAAAAATACGCTGAAACATACTGCTGTCCTCACCTCGTGTGCAGAAGGATGGCAGCCAAATCGCCCCATTTAGGCAGGTGTACAGAGGGTGAGCCAACTCACGAAATTTAATTCGAAATTTCGAAATGCGTTTTCGTTTCTAAAAGGTTAATTAATTAGGGTTGTAACGCCTGTCAGCCTGCAACATAATTCCACATTATGTCAGTTACCACCGGACGTTGTCTCCTGATCGAAATTTATTTGGGCTGCATGCAAAATTATACTTTATAAAAACAATTACATATGCATCATGAATATTTGTCATTAATTTTAGATGCCCCAAAATGTCAAATTAAGTTTAATATTAAACACGCATAAAATATGCGTTCGTTAGCTCATTCGGTTAAAAACTACGCCTTTCTTTAACTTTATGAACGACGCTGAGAGATAATTCGGTTTGTAAGATTTTTAAATGCCGATAAATCCCCGTTCATAAATAGTCATGTCTCTTCCTATGACAATGTGGGGTTATAAAGTTAACAAAGTAAATCAAATCTACTGCTAAATTTTATAAATCCTGTATCGTCCTCCTTTATGACCACAGAGAAATACTTTGTTTTGCGTACGCGGAAATATACGGCTTGTATTTTGGAAAACCTGAATACAAGTGTAATGGTAGAGCGTGTTCGAAATTATTCGAGAATTAAAAAAATGAAAACCGAATTATGTGCCTCCGTAGAGGATAACATTAGAAGACGCAATTTTCTACTAATTGAGCGAACGAATATTTCTGTATATGTTTTCCATGAAATAAAATAATACATTTAGGGACATTGCAAGGGCTGGAAGTTGGTTCGACAGCCGGTAACCTCAGGTAAATGAAATATTATAGAAGTATACTGCAGGCTGACAAGTTTTACAACCCTACTTAATTGATCCTGTCGAAAAGAAAACGCATTTCGGAATTTCGGTTGACATTTCATGAGTTAGCCCACCTACTGTAGCTCGAAAATGCGCAATCCATTTTTGTATGTAGTTTCTGGTAGAATTTTGTCTATTTCTTCTAGGCAGGCCTATTTCTTTACACACAGACGATTAAATTAACAAGGGGGCGCATGCGTAAGAGAAGATGGGTTTGAGCATCAGTACTGTCGAGACAAAAGATCAAGTAATTATCAAAATAATGTTTGACACTGATTATGAATTCAAGGTCACTGTCGACGGGCATTCTGGGTTCTCTTACCCAACATTTTAAATTCGGCACGAACCGTTTGCCTTGAGAACTTTAAGCTTGTATACTCCTGTCTAATTCTTATCACATGATGTTTTGTGGGATCTTGGGTTAGAGGAACAGCGTTCTCCGTCATCTGTGTCTATACGGACTAAAAATTATGAAAATTTACACTGAATCTTTTTACGCAGACGAATGGTTATGCGAGATATCTGTTTTACTTTTGTGAATTGAAGCCGATCCGCAATGTCCGGGATCCGAGATTGGATTCCAACTGTACGAAATTGTCCAAAAACGATTCGAGAATTCCTGCACATTCACGGCTTCCATGTCATACAACCTGGGAGACAAAACACAGCTTCTCATGAGAACGGCATCCAATCCAAACGTACATCAATGCTACTATGTTGATCGCGTTTGGGAGGCCAAGTACTACAAAATGGCATGCAATCGAACATTCTCTAATGTCGAATTTGAAATTCATCATATGGTACGCGCAAATTCAAAATAATTTTTTGCACACTCATGAATTCTGTATCAACTGAACTGACATTGTGCATGCAGAGGCTAGGTTGAGAAGATTAAGCAAAGTAGCTACGGAGGGTCATGCCCGAGAACATTAAAAGTGAAAATATGCCATGTCTTATATGTGTCTAGTTTGTGTGAAGTATATACAGAACGAAAACTGTCTAAATGCCATCTGCATATCAAATTGCATCGCGTTAAGGTCAAAGCATGCTATGCACCTTGAAATTAGATGCTCAGTTTAACGTGGAAAATAACAGCTACTTTAATCTCAAAATAAAACGATTACGTGTGCTTTCGACATCTAACGACAGAAGGGAAGACGTGTTGTAGACAATGATTGAATGGATGAGGAAAATTGTATAGCTATTACAAAGAAACTTTATAATGTCCGAATAACGTGTGCTTTCTAAGGGGATTAAATGGATACATTCCGGGCAACGTTAAGGTTTAGGACCCACAACTGACTTCAGCAAGCCTGTGGACCGAGTCATACGTCTAGTGATGGTAGATGGGGTTTAACGGGCGGGCGAATCACAGGACGAAAAACAAGAAAATACAGAAAGTAAGCAGATTTCTTTCGAAAGCCATGCTTTACGCTGCATTTGGCAAATAAAGTAGGCGCGGTAATTAAAACCAAAAAGTTAAATGCTTTAAAATTAACGGAATTTAAATAAAGCGCTGTCGGGAGGGTAAGACAATTTTAAGCGATTATAACGGTGGATAGTAGGCGCTGCTTATGTTCACAGTGAAGTTGTACTATCGCATAAAAGTCAGATGTTTAAAACGCTAAAACTAGTAAAACATCGTCATACACGCCACTGAAAAGGAGGCTTAACCGCGACTTTAAGCAATGCAGATTACAAGGAGAGCACGTTGTCGGTGTTAGCATATTGATGTAATTTAATGTTCTTACTGCAGATCCTAACATAGTGCTCAAAATTTTACAGGATAGAAGCAATTACCAATGAATAATGCCGAATTCCTGCAAAAACGCAACCGAAAATCATGAACCGAAAAGCCCGAATCACTACTGCAACCAATAGTTTTATTAATCGTTGCACCCGATTACAAGATTTCTAAATGGCTATACCATATAAGACTAATAAATGACTGTAAAACATCAATCGATATTTCAGCAGAGTTTCTGGACACATCACAAGGGTACAACATTTCAGAAGATGAGATAATTTCATCCTTTCAAACCGTTACTCTCGTTAACCCATTCCAGCAAATTTGGCAACGCAATGCACAAACGAACACCTCCAGTCTGCGTGGGCAGCACACCAGTAGGACCTAGTGCATGAAACGTTGTACGCATTTTTCGGTCAATAAGAGCTTCGGTAGGAGAAACGCCATCAGAGGACGCCGACTTTGGTGTTCTCCTGTGGGAAAACAGGAACGCCTGAACTATCTCGTCCGTGGTCCCCTCCCTACGAGCTGTCGAGAGGGCTCTCTTGAAAATGCCAACAAAATGATCCGTCTGACCGTTTGACTGGGTATAATAGGGCAGGGAGCGAAGATGCCGATTGTTATGATGGCGGCAGATACCCTCAAGCATCGACGAGGTAAACAGAGAGCCATTATCTGAATCCACGATTCGGATAAGCCATGCTGGCTAAAGATGCGCTGTAGGAAGGCGATGGTGGCAGATGCTGTTGCTAGGTTCAATGAAGCAAGCTCGGGCCACTTCGAGTAGGTGTCAACCAAGATAAGGTAGGAGACTCCGCTAGGTGGACCAGCGAAGTCGTTATGAACGCGCGATCATGTCCTCTCTGGTGGTTGTCAGGGTATTGGTAATTGAAGAGGCTACATCTTGGCAGCTTGCGGACATCGAGAACAGCGTCGAACCAGGTCGCCAATGTTGCCGTGGATAGCCGGTCAGCGATGCTCGGCGGACAAATAGCTGGCGAAGATCGCCAGCGAGAGTGGTGGTTTGGCAGCAGGTCTGCACGTAACTGATGGCCTTACAGAGGACAGGATCCTGTTTAGCAGCACGTTAGATGTCCGCAGCATTGACGGGAATACGCCGTATGGCGTCTGAGAGCAGACGGTTTACACCGTCCTCAATCGAAAGAGCGGCAATCACAGTGTCTCCCTCAGGTTCCTGCTAAGTGCAGATACGGCGAGAAAGTCGGTTATGCGACAGCTAAGTGCGGCTGGCTTAACAGACAGAACTGCCTTTCTGTGAACCGAAGATTGACAGGAATGCGTTGTATTCCGCCAACAGCGCTAAATGGCGACCGTACAACAGTTTGTGGTACTTCTTGACGGCAAACACGAGGGCTAAGCCTCTTTCTCCATGTTCCCCCTAGTTCTCCGCAGGGGTTGGCGTGCGAGATGTATAAATGATCGCCTTTCCAGACCTGCCAGGAAAAGTATGTAAGATGAAGGAAACAACTTCAGGGTAGGAAGCATCTGCAATAACAACGATCGACAGCGTCAGATCGCAGTGTGTCAGCAGCAAACCTGAACTCAGCATGGACGTTAGCTGGTTGAAGGCTTTTTTTCATTCGGAGGACGGGCACCAAGGAACATCCTTCAGCAGCAGACGGTTAAGAGGTGCCCGCACGTTATTCAGCGATAGTTGGAATGCGCTACTGTAGCTAATCATGATAAGGAACACATAAATTTGCGATACATTCTTCGGTGCAGGCATCCGTTGGATGGCCCGATTGTTTTTAGTATCTGTATGGCAACCGGTGACGCCAAAAACGTATCCGAGGTACTTCCCGGAGACGTGCAAGCATTGACAGTTGTTGACTGTCATGGAACACTGGAGCAAACCGTTGGAGAATGTCTTTAGCTTTGTCTGTGAGCACAGCGGTAAGCTGCACCTGACTGCAAACAACGTGGAGCGGCATATCGGTCAAACCAAGTTGTTCAATCTCGTCGAGACCAAGTAGGTTGAGATCAGGCTTGGTGATGTAGCAGATCGCAGTGATGGTGGTACCGCGGAAAGAAACAGAGCCATTATGTGTGGGAGACCACCGCAAGCGCTTATAGCGCACTTGGAATTCTGCCGCATCGTGAGACTGTCAATGAAATGCCAGAGTCTCTCAGGGATGATGGTGATGTCTATACAACTCTAGGTCAACTGCTTGGCCATTGAACAAAGTCTCAACAAACTTTCCCCCACCGGCCGCATTGAGCTGGAGAGTCACCAAGAGGATAGGAGAATTGCCAAGTGACTGGAGTTTAGACTTGCGTTTTGACCCGAAACCGTGCCTGGAAGTAGGCCTGGGGTCGGGCTTGTTTCCAGAAGCTAGGATTGATTTGTAGAACCGATCATGGTGTCTTACCGGGTTACAGCTTTGGCGATAATGCTGCAGAATGTGCAATCCCGGTGGAAATGCCGCGCGCCAAAGTGCCGACAAGGGGATCGCGGAGATCTCGCCTTGGACGCTTGCTTGGACCGCGTAACAGGATGTGATTTGGTCGATTTGACCGCATGGACATCACAAAATGTGGCAGACTTCTGCATCATAGCCGAGAAGTGCTTGAGGTTGATCAACCTCTAACACTCTGCTGACAGCGCCTGGAGTGTAATGGCGTTTTATTTTGCTTTTAGTCAGGACATCTGTCCGGATGTCAGCATCTTTGAGAATTGAAGGCCGCAGATACACATAAGGCATTTACACTGGTCTTCAGTAGGGAATAGAGTTGAAAACGTCCACAATCACGATTGGCAATGCCCGCATACGTGATGAACTTACCGGAGTCTCGTTTTCACAGTTGTACGCACTGAAATTGAATGTTGAATAGAAATTGTTGTTCGCCAAAAATCGGCGACAACGTCTGCATCGTGTCCTTGGAAGTGTCTTGTCGGGGATACTTGGGAATAACAAAGCTGGCATAACGCTCGTGTTCAGCCGGGTCCAGTGTGCGAAATAGGAGTCGTACCTTCCACGCTTGTCCTGGGCAGGCAGAGCGACAGAGAACAAGTCCTCGTATTGTTTGTACTAGGAATCAGAGTGATATGGGCCCACGGTTCATGCCAGTATTAAGTGATACTGCCGGCAGAATGTGAACGATCAGCCGCGCTTGACTGGCCCATGGATGAGTTGGTTAGCCTAACGGTCAGAGCATTCACCAGCTTGAGCTACCTACGCAACATCTGCTTCAAGACGGCGAACTCGTCAGCCATTGCAGTTTGTAACTGTCTTGCAATGCACGTACCTCGGTTTTCAACTAGAAAAGTTAGCAAAAGTAGCGTATAGACATTTTTCCTATTTGCATAACAGTGGAGGATTTCTGCATGATTATGATCAATCCTCTTGGTGATTGTACATAATTACTGTATTTGTAAAGTAGGCCAACCCCAAGGAATATATGATAAATAAAAAATGGCTTCTTCATTTTTAGTGTATGCTTTTTTAAA
Organism: Spirometra erinaceieuropaei; assembly: GCA_902702965.1. Classification (NCBI taxonomy): domain Eukaryota; kingdom Metazoa; phylum Platyhelminthes; class Cestoda; order Diphyllobothriidea; family Diphyllobothriidae; genus Spirometra; species Spirometra erinaceieuropaei. The sequence goes on from CACRXP010000721.1 coordinate 185,302, forward strand.
TAAATCTAGTTACAAACGAATATAATGCTCGATCCGTTTTAAGCTCTTCATAAAATTTTAATCAGTGCGTCAGCTTACCTGGAAAACTCGACCAAACACAATTTCACGCTTTCACTCGATTGCATGTATGCATTTATTCACTGTTCTATAAGCTCTTAAAGGAAAACTTTATTTTCTGTATCTCTACAGGCACCATGGGGTCTCCTTCGCTTGTATATGCCTAAGGACTCGATATATGTTTACTTGCAGAATGTTGTCGCATTAACGGAAGTTCACTATGTTTATGGCTGTGAACAAGCTCGAGTAACGGTACGATCTACGGGGCTGCAATTCACCAGCTTAACTGATGTCAGGAGGTTGCAGGACACAATGGAAGCACTGCATGTAATTAACATGTGGCGAAAATCTGCTTTGTCAATACTCGAAGACCTTGCGGTGCTTGCCTTTTTAAATACTCCAGCAGTGTCATGCATTCTATAATTTCATGTTGTGTTCTATGTTTGTCATGTCGGCGCAATACTACGATACTTCCCACCAAAACATTCTTTTACTTTCCGGATATGTTGTCCAGAATTGGTTCCCTGAGACAAAATTCAGGCACGGATGCAATAGAAGACCCAGGATTGCAAATTAAACATTGCTGCCTATTGAATTCCGAAACAGTAGCGTTACCTTACCAGCTACTACAGAGATACCATCCGTTCGATCATTGCAGTCGTAAACGGAAAAATTCCATGAAGACGAGTGCTACAGGGTTTTCTTCCCCCAACGCCGTTAGGATCGGTGTGTTTTCCTATACGTTGCCATCCATACCAGTAGTTTTGCCCCTCTATCCCCTGGGGTTCGATTTACGTTTCGATAAGTCGTCCGCAGTAACGCCCACAGGCACAACAGCGTTGCATTTAGTGGCTACGACAACGATATCATCCCTTAAGTCCCTGCGCCCCATAGGGAAGTCTTTCGTAAACGGCAGGTTCTATATATTTCCTTCTTCCCTCTCTTAGTTTTGATTTACATTTCGATACGATGACATTCATACCAGCAGTTTTATTCCCTCCATTATGTCAATACGCAGCCATCAGCACAAGCCACATGTTCAATAGTGTTGCCTTTGGCGGGCAAGACATCGATGACATTCGTAAAATAACTGTATCTCTACAAAGAAATCTTTCGTGAACGGCAAGTACTAGAGATTTTCTGACCCCGGACCTCGTTTGCTTCCGTTCAACTTTTAATAAGTTGCCATTCATAACGTTCAGCGTCCTTGATTTACCAGTCATCGCAAAACAGCCAGACGGAATTCTGTCCTGAAGGATTGTACTGGGGGTCAGCATCTTTGGAGAATTGAAGCCCGCAGCTAAACATAAAGCATTTGGACTGGTCTTTAGTAGGATAACCGGATTTAAATCACCCACAATGACGATTGACAATGTCCGCATACGTGATGAAAGGGGAGAATATATAATGCGTGCAAATTGAAACAGCTATTGAAAACAAGCATGTACAGCAGGATTTATTGGGGCCAAAAAATTTCGTGACGGCTTTTCAACTGCAACCCGTCTCTGCATAACATGGGTAACGAATGAACGCGCACAGCAGTATGAATTTGTACAGAATGGCAGTGCATAGGAGCAAGGTCAAAGTTCAAATTAATCAATAATCAGCTAAGACGTCCACATAAGCATCAAAAAGGAAAAAAGGAAGACGAAATGTTA
>CACRXP010000721.1:187103-227011 GCA_902702965.1 Spirometra erinaceieuropaei
AAAAAGCCTTTGATGACAAATAGCCCTATCCGAATTCGACGTCATTCAGAATTGAGTTTGCCTAAGACCGGCTGATGAAGGTAAATAGTTCAAAACTGGCCATCTCAGTCATGGTCTGCATAAACGTGTATGGTTTAAATGAATTGCATACACTTTAGCAATAGCTGGAATCGTCATAATAATTTTCTCACTGTTTTAAATTTAGCGTCTATGCTTAATTTATTTTGTAACAGCACTAACCGGCAATGAAATCACGGCGAGACTTCAGTTAATAAAAGGTTCTCGATACGTGTAAAAGTGTAATATGCATACCATGTGATAAATTCCAAATTCGACACTAGAGAACGTCAGGTTGCATGCCATCCTGAAGTACCTTGCCTCCACCACGTGATCAACATAGAAGCATTGGTGTACTTGTGGATTGGCTGATGTCCTCATGAGAAGTTGAGTCCTGCTTCTTTGGGCATACACCATGTAGGCGTTGAATTCACGAGAACCTTTGAACCGTTTCTGAACGAATTGGTGCGGGTGGAATCCACTGTCAGAACCCGGGCAGCGCAACTCGACTTTGATAGATACAATGTAAACAGCCATTCCCCATAAGTTATTGTAGGTATTAACGGATTTTTCGCAAATGTTTACAGATTTCTAGTTAGTCTGATATAGTTACGGTGTCCTATATATTTCAGGATTATGTGGCGATGCGGCTAATGAGAAGCAGACACGATCGCTGAAACAGTAATTTCCCGAGGCAAGCGCATTTTGTCAAGATCGATACGCGTCAGCATTGGGAGGAAACGGATCCATAATCAGTGACAATTACTTGACACTTCAAAGGTGTTTCAACAGATTGTAAATAATTCATGTTGGCCTAACTGCGAAAAACACAGCGACCTGGTGGGATTCACACTGTCCACAGTAAGATGAAGGCTTGAGTACAGTCAACTCTGTAGCCAACCGAGCTACGAGATCCCATCTTGGGACCTGAGTTGAATGATATTTTGGTCAAGTTGTCCGCGAAACCTACTGAAAGCTCTGGAATCTACCGAATATGTCACCGTAATTTGAATGCACAATAAGGATTTCCCAATAAATCACCTAAAATCCATTACATGTTTACCATGCACCTGGTGGGGTTACGTTGGCCAGGTGGCTAGAGCGTTGGCTGTTATAAAAGCCCCTTTCTTGCTGTCATGGGTTAAAATCCCACTGAGGCGACGAGTTTTCACAGGTGTGTCAATATTAATTATGTGAGCCTCGCAGTCATCTAGTGTATTCTAGGTGGATTACTTACAAAATTATTCTTAGACAGTCAATTAACTGTATCAAATTTGGGTAGTTTCATATGTTGCAGTAGGTTGGCCGGGTGGATTGACCCAAACGTAATTAAACTCATGTCTTCCAATGCGGCCACATAGATCGGGTGGCCAGAGCGTTGGCTGTACTAAAGCCGCCTCCTTGCTGTCGTCTGTTCGAATCCCAACGTAGCACCGAGTTTCTGTTACAGTTGGGTCAATATGTATTACTTGACCGCTTGCCTCCTTATATCTGTTTCAGCATATGTCCGTAAAACAGGCCATACGGTAGATGCGCTGGCATGCGTTGTCAGGAATGCGAGTACTGGCAACCGGTGGCAAGCCCGGTTGTCGGTTCTCTTCGCGCCAATTGGGTTGTTGTAGCAATAAATCCTCTATCTGCGAATGTCTCTGATGATGGATTCGAGTGAGCAGCCGAAACGTCAGGCCAATAAATGTCTTGTTCCAGTGATCGCATCTTTGTCTTCTGAAATCCTGCTCAGTGTACGTTGTGCACCAGAAGGTGTTGTGGTAAGCCTATGTGCGGGTTTACGCCGTGTCAGCCAACTTTGACTTACCCACCTCCGATCTTCTTGAGTAATTTTTGACACCGGACCATGGTAGGGGAGACGGAGAGATTGCGGCAGATTCTGCGCACGTCTTAAACTACTTTAAAAAAAACTTCACGCGCAGTTCGCCAACCTTATTCCTACTGTGCTGTGGAGTAAACAGCGGACATCGTCGAAAGGGCGGTCGATTGCTTCATCAAACAACTGGCGTTTCATGCGTGCTAACAAGAGGGTTGTTTGAAGCAGGATTGAAGCATCCACAGCTGACAGCACAAGTGTTTTGGCGAACATGACGCGGTGAAACGTCATTGGTTATAGGGTGGCCAATCAGCACCCGTGACCTTGAATTTACACTGTCATGCACATGTGGTTCAATCACTGTTACTTGTTAGGGGGCAACATTTAGTGCAGTTCGGGTTCGAGCTCGTCACAGGAATAATTGCCCTATTCATTTAAACTGAAAGGACCAAATTCTGATGCATTTTTATGTTGTTTTTATAAACTAACAACGGTCCGGATGTATCATTTGTGCTACCTGATACTCATACGCCACCGTGATGTACGTTATGTTTACCATGTCTAGACACGGATTGCCCATTCGTTAACCGTAGCATACGTACGCCATATCTGAAGCGACAACGGTACCATTCGGTACCGTCTCAGGGAAGATCCACAATAAGGCGATAACTATGGTCCGCGGTATAGGGCATCGTCTCAGGTAAACAGACGACCGAACTTCACATCGATCCAGTTTCATACAGGCTGCTACAAGGCGGTACTTTACTTTCTTTTCGCATTATGTATAACCTGCGTTATTGATTGTCTCCATCGATTATTTAAATACTGCTTACACGGCCATATTCCATGGTCATCCACTGAAACCACGCCCAGGGAATGGCAGCATTGATAGGCACAAGTATTATTTCGTTGACAGAGCGGTTGCAGCAAGGAAGACCCTGTCGGCGGATGCTGTTCTGTCCCAAGGTGCGGACTGGACGCGTGCAGTTCACACTTTCTCGTCAAATCCGCAGTCACATACTTCCAACAGACCAATGATACGTTCGTTCTACTTATGATAAATAAGAAGTAGTGTTTGCATCGCTGTGTTCGTATAGGTGTTTTTTTCTTCGAGAGTCTTATAACCAATCGAAAGTGCAGAGGCGTTTGCTCACAATTTCCTTAGTATCACAGAACACAAATGAACTGGTACGACAAAGCGTACAAAGGCAAAACTGACAAGAGGGCATTCACCTTGAGCAAATGGGTTGCTGACTGTTTGTTGTGAGAGTCCCCATGTTGTCTGCTGCAGACTTACCTGTAGTTTCACGGGTTGAAGCAACAGGGAATTCTACAAACCACACCGCAAGAACGCACTGGCCTATTTGCCAGTTTTCTAACCAATTGTAAGTGGTGGCGTCTCCTGTCCATTACTTTTAACAGGCATTTGCTTATGTGTGTTGGGAACTACTTGAGGAAGTATAAACGAAAGAGGCAACAAAAGGAAATAAGCGTTTGCGAAGTTTGGGAAAGCGTTACTTACATAGAATATTTGCGTTCGCACTGACTGCATGCAGCAGCACGAAGATCGTCGACTGTATGACAACTTCTCCACACGACATGTCTTACTTAACTGACGGCCAGCTGCCCGCTACTTAATTTATGCGCTCATAACCAGACGATAGCCCTCACCCCGAGTAAACTCATATGTTGTTTCCAGAGGGCAGCGTTGGGCGGATATTACAGGCTGTTGATTTTTCAAACCGATACCTTATGCCCAACCAATCATCAAAACCCACGAAATAAAAGCACTTTCTGCAAGAACGAGACACGATCTTGTCGCAGCGATCGTGTCTTTTTCTTCAAGACTGCTTCCTGGGACTCGTCTCTTCGGTTCCATTGGCAAAGTCACATTCCACAGTTCAGGTTAAAAATATATTTTGCTCGCAGTGCATATTAGACGCCTCCAGCGACGTTATTCCGCCGAACAGCATTTGAACAAACCACATTTTGTCTGATGACTAGTTTCCAGCTTATAAACATTGTGAGTACTCTCCTGATTATTTTGTGAATGTGACGACATTTCGTTGAGCAATAGGTGCCATATCATAGACAAATCACCGTCGTGGGGAATATTTACTACTTTGTATATTTCTTGCCAGTATTTATAATATTAAATACTGAAACCGAATTTTTAGAAATCGGTTCAGGAAAGCGGCTTCACTTAATTGACAACTTTTTTTTAATTTGCATGCATGAGCCCAATTTACGGCATTTTTCGTGGCGTGCGTCCCCACTGAGGGCATGTTTCCGCAGACATGAGACACTTAGCGGCCGGATTGGGCCCGCTTTATACAAACGCCAATCCATAAAATGACTTCACTGAGAAACGTCTGACGCTGTCTAATGAAGCTGACGTGAAGGCCAATTGAACCAACAGGAGAAAAAATGAACGACATTCGGGTCGATAATCTGACGAAAGCGAAGTGCTCCTCGGATCGAGGGAATTGTTTGACTGACTTTACGAAGAGCTTTGGCGGCTCTCGATTATCAAATCGACCATTGAAAAATTGATTATAATTTTCAATAGACAATCGAATTAGCTGGCATTGTATCGATCGATTTTTTCCTATCGCTGCCTTAGCCTACTGGGACATTCAGAGTTTGAAATTGGTTTCTTGTGACGCCCCCTGACTCTACAACCGCATGTTTTTACGTTCTGTCGATTGGACATAAAGCGAACATGCCGCTTATGCACATCGTTTCTCTACGTGACACTCCTATATACGATTTAGCAAAATGTATGTTTGCCCGTCTAAGGTTCGCCAACAACAGTGGCTTCTGTTAATCAGTTCCCGAAACAGAAACATGAGCCAGATGAATCCATGATATCTTTGGAGGTCGTTTCACTATTTACCACCATTCCACATCAACTAGTGATTGATGCTGTTAGAAAACTCCTAGCTGATCGCTACAACAAGGGAGACAATCCCCTGAAGACCGAACATCTCCTAGAGCTCTTACATTATTGCCTAAACACACATTTCACCTTTATTGGACAAATGTATGAACAAATAAATGGCAGCCCTATTGGCTCCCTCATATGAAGGCTGGCTGCTGAAGTGGTCCTTTAACGGATAGAACACTTGTTGTTCACCAAGTATCAACTAAAGTCCTGGTCTCATTACGTCGATGACGTGGAAGACCTTAAAGAACCACTGAACTTGGTTGACCCGAATATCTAATTCACGATGGAGGCTGAAACAAACGACAAACTTCCCTTCCTCGTTGTCCTTGTATGTCGGTGTGCGACTGGACAAATGCATAGCACCGTTTTCAGACACACCAGCAACGCAAGACAAATACCACACTTTACCAGCAATCACCCATCTCACACAAACGCAGCTGCGTCCGTACACTATTTAAAAGAGTTGAAACACACCGCAACACACAGCTGACAAACGACTTGAACGACAATAACTTCGTGAAGTCTTTTGAACCAATGGATACCCGAGCTACATCATCAAGCAATGCAAGCGCCGAGTCAACAGACAACGGCCAAACGAAGAACAACCTGAAGTCTGGAGGACTAGTCCTTACATAAACAGAGTCTCCGAGACGGTTTCACGACTGTTACAACCCGTCAGGTTAAGAATTGCCCATGGACCCCAGGCAACAATTAATCGCCGCTTGATGTAACCCAAAGACATACTGCAACCCACTGAAATCACAAAAGTTATCTATCAAGTGTGTTGTAACGTTGGAAACTGGAACTACGTTAGGAAAACCGGACAAAAATTTTAGACCCGCCTATATGCGCCAAACTGGCAGCTCGGAGACCAGAACCAAACTCGCAGCTTTCGACAAATATCGGAGAAAGTGGCCACAGTTTTGAATTTCAAGGAGCAGCCGTCTTAGGCCGGGACTGCTCAAGGACAGAACTTGAGGGTTCTTACTCAGATGCCAACTCCATTAACATGCATGTAGATCTGCCTGCGGCCCATAAAGTCCTACGTCACTACATGCGCGGTGACGGGTATAAGACAGTCATACGAAGCCTAAGACAACCGAGCAAACACGGCCTGTTGAACAATTCACACAAAAGGATGACGCAAACGCAACTAACCCGATTTGAGGTGACGACAAGTAATACAGGAGGCCACCATCACTTGCAAACGACGGCCAGTAAGCCAACGCAGCGAAAGAAGAATAAAAGCGTTCAGCCCAAGACAAACTAATTCAACTGTCCATTTAAAATTTTGATCGATGTTTGCCCTACAGACTTTGATAACGGAGAGGCGCCCAAGCTCTTCGAAAGGTCAGTCAAACAATTCCCTCGATCTGGTGAGCACTTCCCTTCCATCAGATGACTGAAACCTGCATAAATAAAAATTACCCACCTTTCAAAATTCGGTCAAAATGGCCAGCAGGGCGAACAATCAGCGCATCAGTCACGTGAACATTGCACTGGCCATCACTCGGCGATTCAACGCGACTTAAAATAAGCCACTGACAGCAGCCAAGCCTGGATCCGTGGTCACTCTCAAGGCATCATTCAAATACTCGAACCTTAATGTGCCCTCTGATTTTGCCAAGAATACAAGCAGCCCAAGGCCATCTGGTTCGATTGCGATGATGCAGCCCAAATACGCCCTTTCCTGATTTCCTTTGTTGCTGTTTGTGCGCATGTTTGCATTGCTTTTCAAAAGGATGAGCATTATTTGACACTGGATGCGACCAGAGTAAGCAAAAATCCCCTCGATATCTGTCTACTCTTATGTATGTTCTACCTTCTCTTTCCCGGCTTTGTCGATTTAGGTCTGTCAGGTGGTTGTCTGTTTCTGAGCTCTGCCCCACCGTAGGATTCGCCCTCCCTCCACAAACCAATCTATTCTTGTACCATCGTTACTATTTAAAAGATTTCCACCTAACCCGACAGAAAAAAACAGCCGGAAATGCGCTGAAGAAGTTCAAGTTCATGACACGTCTATTATTCAACTGGCAAGCAACTATATGGAACGGAAGCCTTGCAATCCAGCCTTTTTGGAATGCCTGCGTATGCCTAATCTCCTTGTTGATAGTTTGACTACCGTGTGCTTAACCCCGTAAGCACATCATCTGCAGCAATTCAAATGAGCTAAACTGTTGTACTTTTTTCTAAACCCTGCGACATGATTTTGTAGCAATTTGAGGTAAGACTTACTGGCCGGTAGTTATTCGCCGACGCACGACTTCTACCCTTAACAAGCGGAGTCATGGTAGTGGACATTCAATCGGAGGGCAGGCACCCAGTAAAAATGTCGTTTGGAAGATAAGGGCTAACGGTTTGGATATTTCGGGGGTTAGCTCCTTCAGCAGCTAGGCCGGGATTGCATCAGGTCCTGGGGAGGTCGATTTCATCAGTTTTATTAACTCTTTCTGAACGATCGCTTTGATGAAGCAGACTGATTCAATGGTAGACGTTTGTTCGTCTTTACAACAGCGTGGTAAAAATTGAGTTTACGTTTTACGGCGGACCGGGATATCTAAAAGACCAACTCGGCTATATCCTTATCGTTCGAGATTTCCGCGCACTCAACCGTTTGCAGCAGTGAGATTCTATTGTCCTTCCGCGTAGTCTGCCTTTTGCAAGCTCAAAAGAGTTTGAAATTAACCATGAAACTATTATAAAGGTCCTTTTCAAAGACGACGATATTTTGCGATGAGAATTTTGATCGGGTTTTTTTTGTGACTTATAACTGCTTAGGGATTCAGGCGTCCGATCAGTTATCCAGCTAATTACTAAATATATGAAGCAAAAGCTTGCGAAATTTAAATTTATTTTTACAGCTCCTATGAAGTGCAGGTATATGCAGAACCTCCTCGCTAATAGTTTGACGACCGCGTGTTTTCGCCCATTCGAATGCACTCAACTGTTTTTTTTCAAAACCTGCTAATTAGATCTGCCCTGTTCTGTCCATCCTTCATTGCCCGATTGATCGAACATCACAAGTTGTTTGACCTTTCGTTTTTTTAAACTTTCCTACACAGGTATAAGCCCTGTGCAATTTACAAAGTTGAAGCGGGAGAGTAGGACGTCCTATCTGGCGTAAACTACTATCGACAATCCTCTGGTCCAAATTAAGTACACCTACCACGCATAATTTATATTTCCAGAATTTTCCATTGCCCAATTCTATGGGCATTTTGAACGTCTTTCCTGCGGTGCAGTGCAAACCGTAAAAAAGTTAATTGGGGGATTTGCTCGGTCAGGTTATATATTTCGTTTTCTTGCACGGTTTCTCATATTGCTTACCTGTTAAAAATAATTTGCAATAATTCGAACGCCGAGAAGAGTTGTCTAATGGTTTTCTAATGAAAAGTTTTCACTTATTGATCGCCACAGTTGATTAATACAGCGATCCGTCCAGGTTACTATAGGATCGTAATGAACTAGCAGTAATAGTCTGGCATGTTTTTAACCTATTTATATAACATCTTTGGGATGAGGGGCTATTTTTGGACATTTGTCGCTTGTATTTTATTCCGACCTCCCATATAGCGTGGCACGCTTGTTTGCTGCGGCAATTTGGCTGCGTTGTAATCATTATTATTAGTATTATCATTCTCACATGCTTTTATCTGATTGCCGCCCTTTTGAAATATATTTTATGTTAAAGACCCATAGGAATATGCAGTACTATCTTATTCATTAAAAATGTAATTCTTATGAATCGTGACTTTGGGTAATTCAGCTTACTTAACGTAAGGTGGACTTGCATCAGTTTATCTGCTTATAACCGGTTGAAATGCCTGTTATCAATACACGAACCATGTTTTAGTCTACAAAGAGTGCCTACGCTATAAAGGTATATTGCTAATGGAAACCATTGCTGCCCATCTCATGAGAAAAGTTACACCAATTTCGTTTGCGGAAAACAACTATGAATTTGACAAAAAGTCTTACACAATTTTCTCTCATGGTCATGTGTCCGTCTACGATTGTAAATCACATCGAACTTCAACACGAAGTCGATTTGATGAGTTTTCGTGTAAGATGATGCGGCATAACGCTACGGTCACCTTACATCAGGAAAATTTGCCCTATTTTGATGAGGCTTTACCATTTTATTTTTTTGTTTTCGCGTTCAGGCTACATTATTTGAATATGCCTTGCATTAACTCATCATATGTTTACCATTAATAGGGCTGATATAACGAATTTCAAATAAAAAGGGCTCAGTATCGCCTAAAATTCAAGGCTTGAAGGTGGGATACGCCAGTCTTAGGACGGAATCTCGTCGGAATAAGTAACATTCAGTATCAAAACTTTAAATTGGCAATAAAACAGTTTTTGCAGTTTTCTCGAAAGACGAAAATCACTGCACTGCGACACCCCGGAAATGATAACTATTTTCCAGTAAGAAATTCCGTGCCCGCCGAAGCGATTTACTGCAAAATATAGGTCCATCTTTGAACTCAGTACGAGCATGTATTCAGTGAAACTTCCTATCGTGCATTACGTTGCAAGTGCCAAAACGTAAATTCGTGTACATATATGCTTATGTTTAAATTCTTTTGCACATTTATTTTTTAAGATAACAAGTATTTTTAGGTATATGGCCATTATCCTCAAAAAATAAATTCGACATATTGTCATTTTCTTTTTTGTACTTCCAAATCAACTTGTTTTTTTCTGATATTGTGACTTAAAACCTAGTTTAAGTCATTCATTTTTTATCATTTTTTCAAAAGTTCTTTGAAAATGACAGAATTTATTGGTTTTTGGAAATGCGCAAAAAAGGGATATGCAGACAAACGTTTCGTGACTGCCGTAGAGTGTGCTTGGTATTGAGAAGATTGTGAGAAAACTTTTTTAACATTCTCAGTTCGTCGCAGGGTATTCGAGTAAACAGTAAGGAATAGTCAACCTAATGTACATGCTTCGCTCGCGTCCTCAGAGATTAATATATAAACAGAAGGTGATATGCTTCAAAGAAGTTGGAAATTGCTCAGTGACAATCGTGAACCTCTGTCAAGAATTATGCAACTGATGTCCCATCTCCAGGAAAGACAACTTTTATTAGGATAATTTGAAAGTGCAAGAAAGTGACACTGCACCGTCACGGCTGCAGTGTGAAAAATGTCCGTTCGGACTTCTTCTGAAGGTTTAACACAGAGAACGTCAAAATAAGCTTACTATGGTGTAAGTTAAGTATGTATAAACTATACTCACTCGATTTAAATCAAAAGTTACTCTGCTAGATTGCCTTACTTTATCTACTACGTAACCGAGTACAGGGTTCACGCTGCGCAATTATGGAAAATGTTTGGCTTAAGCATTACTACGGACTTTAAAGGTCATCTGGTTATTGCCATGCTGCAGAGGTATTTATTACATGCGGAAAGTTGTTTCTTGATGAGGAGACCATGGCTGGGTCATTATCATTAAATCAGCCAATGTGGCAGCCAACACCGTAACGAAATATGCTTCGATGCGCGTACGTATCAATAATTAAAGGTGTTTCCGAACAGTTATTTATAAATATGCGACATCACTATCAACTGACACATCCACATACTGCCTAAATCGATCAAAACAAGCGTACTGGGTGTACAACCTGTTACAGTCCACGGATATGAGTTCAGGTCCTGCAAATACTTAAATTGTGCTTTAATACCTTTCGTCACTGCAGTCCTAGCAGGTGTTACTTCGTTTCATTTAATTGTCAATTGGCACTCATGGGCGAACGGAAAACTATTCAATCGCCTTGAGGTGACAGGATTTTAAATTACAGCTGGTGTTAAGCACAAAATGTCTTAATAACATGTAGTAAGCTTTGATTAAAATATACAAAATTATGTCCCCGTCTGAACCTTTGTTAATTAAAGCAATAGGGGTTTAAATTATTTAACCAAATGTAATACCATACGTGCTGTATAATAAATATGTGAGAATAGAAAGGCCAAATTAACTTTTGACCGATTCCTCTTTGGTTGTCTGGTGCAGTCGGTGACATTTTCGTGTAAATCAGTAACTACCCTGAGGGTACGTTGGATGGCACTGAGGTAAACCGATGCCAGTGGAACGTAAACAGCCCATAATCCTAAAATATGGGTTTCAAGCGGCCTAATGTTCGCCGAACTGTCCATCAAAAGTGTACATGTCGTCGATGTGCGACCGTCTGCAGGGCTGTCTGAATGTAGGCGCATAATAAACTCATGCGCTTCGTTTAGTTCTCTAAAAAGGTCAAATTAGAAATGCTTTTTATTAAGTAATTAACACATGCATATGCTCAATGTGGTTTGCCTTGGATATAAAACCGCAAATGGTGAATTCATCAAGGTTTGACAATTATTTTCTATGTTTATGAGGTTTACGTCTCTAAAGCCACAAGAGCGGGGTGTCAAACTAGCTAAAAGTGCTTTACAATGATTAACCTTATTAAGAGATTCCACTCAGTTGTCATGGGGCAAACCTTTTGGCCCGCTCCAAAAATACTCTATGAATCCCCTAGTTATACTCTGGCAGAGCATTTTACTTTTTTAATCAAATAATTTTGGGGTCAATCCTGCACGTTGTCCACCGACCTTCCTTTATCTTCCATGAAGACTGTTTCGCAAATGCTTTTCGAACTTTTGCTGGTTCGGGGGAGGCGAAAGGTTAGGGCGCTAAAAACCTAGACATCCCCCCCGAAAAGTCAAATGCCTGCAGCCAAACACGTTAGTAGCCACGGTTCACCACCCTACAAACAATGCTATCCGATGTTTTCCTCGTAACTCTTGCTTATAAACAGCTAAACGGCGACTTGATAAAGCATTCCTTGTTGTGCGCAGTCAAGATCGCTGTCATTTACCCGAAGACTCCGTCGAGGTAGCAACTGCAACGAATCTTGAGGCAATCCACTCGAACCGCGTGCGACTGACACCAGGCTGGACACATGAAAATTTCTCTTCAACACTTACTTGCAAGCTTGATCAGTATACCGATGCCCATCACAATGTCACCCGACCGATATCATCTTCGTGCTCCGTTCTAATCATAAAAGTAATGTTTGCTTATCAGTAGGATACGATTTTTTAATTTACTTGTGTCGCGTTCGTCTGATTACGTCTTAATCACATGTCTGATCAGATAGAAACACATAAAAGATTCTTTTGGCCTGAGATTTAGATAGATGTTAATTTTCGTCTTGGTTTTCCACTATATTGAGTAAGTTTCCTAAACATAAATTGCGCTAAAAGAATATGTATGATCATTAAAAGGGTTTTTTGATTTATCGACCGTGAATTCTTGTACAATTTATAAAGACGAAACTGTGGCAGTGAGGGTTCCGCACCTACGATTAACGTACGTGTGTAGGCTAAGTCAGCGGCCATTTTGATATCGACGACTGAGGATTTAGATTGCTCTCTTGGTTTTGGACTCCTCAATAATGAGTTCAGATTGCGCACGGGGTCTTGACGTCCCCAATATCTAATATTGTGGACAGACCTATTATCGTTTAACTAGTCATCAATTATATTATACAGATCCTGTCAAGAAACCCGATAAAACCTTTGAAAATCGGTTGCATTGTCGTCAGATTATGAGACTGCCCGTGGTTTCTTTGCGTTAAACGAAATATCATTTTTTTTGCTTACGCTCTCGGAGTGGACAACAATCTGGGTTAAAGGAATTTAAAGGAAGGAGATTGGTGCTTTATAGGGTTGGATGTTGAGCAGTTCAGTCGGCATGACAGGGCCACAGTCGATGTTTTCAAGCCATGTGCAAAACCGCGCCATAATAAGTGCAGTATTAAAAAAGGTCCGCAATTACCAAACGCGAAGGCATGAAAATAAAAAGCATATGTCGATTAATAAGAAATGTATCTAAATACTTGCAATCACCCAATATTACACCAATTGTAAGTTGATATTGTGTTTGCCAAGTTCCAAACGACAGTCGTTTTCAACGAAGAGACTCGAATGAAAAATTGCCTTTATCCAACTTTAAATCCGAAGCTCGCGCACTGGTTTGCAACCGCTACAAAACAAAAGCCACTGATGATAAGTAAAACACATGTCGTGAAAGTATAAACCCATTTAGAAATAACACTGCCTACTAATAATGAGGATAGCGTTTTTTTACTGAGCGCATTCAAGCTGAATGCCAGAAAACAGGGTTTTTAGGGGTGAGGCGCTCACATATGCTTGAGAAAGCAGCAGCTATCGGCGGGAAATGTTTCGTTTATGGGATTTGGCATACAACTGACATTCGTACGAAATGAATGCGCATATTATTCAGACAAAGCATATATAGAATCACTGTTTACCTTTATAGTGTACGATAATGTAAGAAGAATGTTCTGGTTAAGTATTTCGTCTTATCAAACATGAACATATACATATGAGAGCGTATTGTGAAGTTAGCATTGTGCATGCTTAGTGCATTGGATGGAAAACATGTGAAAGCACCAATATTACTGGCAGGGTGTTTTTTGAAGGTAGCTTTCTCAAAGGCATCGTGACTATCCAGCCGGCCGAATTTTAGTTCAGGTCAAATTGCAGACTATGTGACTTAGTGCTATGTGCCTGTTTAATTTCGTGGTTACACAGAACGAAGACATCTTGTAAGTGGACTGTAAAAGGCGTCTGATTTCTCCATATCTCCCATCATCGATCGCAAGCGTCGTTTTAATATCTAGAGGTTACTTCTCTGTTCCTTGTGTAAAATACTTGATTACAGGGATGTGAGTGTGTGCATTCATTGTTTTTAAATAACAGTGTAATTGACAATTATTTATGGCACAGAAAATGACAATGTAACCGAAGCAGCAAGATGCTGGAGTTTCTTTTTCCATCAAGGATAACGTCGCGCTTAGGCTGCTCTGCCAGCCACAGGGCAGCACTGACCCTTTTATGACCATGTGGTAACCGCGTTGCGGGAACAGATTAATCGCTCTCGTCAGTAGCTACGCGCCCACCCCCCTTTTAAGGAAATCGAATATCACGGAGAAAGTTTGTGTATGAACCTGCCCGCCTCACCTAACACTGAACCGAAGTTAGAAGTTGTGACTTCAGGGAGTGTGAGTACTTACAGTGCCTGACCGATCTCGTGAAATTTTGGACGATTGGTCGGTTGGTGGATTACTTAGGTGGAATTGTAGGACTGACGAACATGCAGTATAATCTAGAAACATTTCGGACTCAACAGGATGTCAGCTTTTGGATGCACTGCTTTCTGACCATCTAAAGAAACCGCGATCTATAAAAAGTGACTAGTTATGTAACATACATTTCCTGTATTGATTTTCGATGATCATACACATTTAAATGTATTTAATACAAAACGTGAACAGCAATATGCCATCTTTTACTCGTTCGGTAGAAAATCGTATTGACTTCATATTTTATACCCGGAGAAAGGGTATATTAATGTTTTAAAAAAGTTTTCCATTTCTCGAATAATTTTGAGCCAGATGTGCCATTGCATTAGCGTTTAGCGATTTCTGTTTACAAGGTGCATGCCTTTCGCTTAAGTAAAATCATATATTCCTCTGTGCCTTTAAGAGGATACCATATAGAGTACATAAAATTTTACAATGGATGCGGGCTGCGTTGTACACGTCATGAGAAGCCTTAGTAAACAGACATGTACGATGTTGCATATATGGACATCGCACGGTCTTGAAAAACTTCTTACTATTAGAAACGATTATGAAACCTAAATATGCCTTTTTGGGTATAAAATATAAAGTCAATTTGTTTTCTACCAAACGATTAAAAGAAGGCATATTGTTGTGCACGTTTTGGATTAACTATATTTGAATTTGAATGATCAACGAAAATCAATACGAAAAATGGGTGGTAGTTAAGATGTCTTCGTTTGCTAATCGCGGTTTCTCTAAAGGACGGAAACGTGTGCATCCAAAAGCAGACATCCCGATGAGTCTGAAATGTTATAGGAATATGCTGCAACCTAATCCGTTTTACAACCCCACCTAAGTAATCCTTCCTGATCGAAACCGCATTTCAGAATTTCGACCAACATTTCATGAGATCGCTCACGCACTGTTAGTCGCCACAGCTATGAAGAATGGCCTCATCTCCCTGCAAGCGTGCATGATACATGGTTTTCGCCTTGTCAACGCTCTTTCTGCCTTTCCATGCTATATATATCTACTTGGATGCACCCACGCTGGCAACACTATCACTGACGTGTTCTTACTTCTGTCCCCTTCCTATATAATTGTACTGGCCCGACGGGATATTTTGAAAGCTACCTATGCTCAGCACCTCGTCTTTTGATTACTGCTGTGCGAATTTTCGCAACACTAGCATTTTTTGATCGACATCTGCGTTTAGAAAAGTAACTACTCTGGCTTAAAATACCTAAGGAGGGTGAATGTGCAGACTTCTAGAAGACCATCGCCTTGTCATTTCAACGGTGGAGCCTCTAACCAGAAATTTGCAGACCACTAGCATACAAATCCACACCAGACAGTGCAGTGTTATTTAAAAATAAGAAATTGTCTGAACACCAAAGGATGCAAATCCAATGTCGGAAAACGCGTAACAGAATCGACTCACAGCAAAAGATACTGTCGTATATAAGCCCAGCAGGGGCTTGATAACGATCACATAGAAATTTGTACACTCCCTCTTACGTGAGTGAACCGTTTACGCATGACAAAACCATCAGAAGCCTCCAAAATGTGGACAATATTGACAGACCTATCTCCTAACCATCGAGGAAATACACCGCCAACGATACATAACATATATCTCGCAGCCACCTATCATGCTCGTGCCTTTTTCCAGATAAAATCTGCGAACATGGCGGCACTCGATTAAAGCAGAAACTTATCTCAACGTTTCAGTGGATACTGCAGCAACAACACGCAGTCTTCCATATAGACAAACACAAGACGATAACGGTAGGTTGAAGGACCCCAAGCATCTGCGGTCGGCCGAAGAGTTCTGTAATACGAGGGAATTAATAACAGAGGTTTGACGGGTGGGCATGTTAGTGTTAGGGGACTTCAGAAAACAATAAGCAAACATACGTGAGACATTCATTTATGTGCCTCAAAACGTCTTACTCTATTGATACGAAGAGATAAGAAGTAAGCGCGATAATTTAAAAGAAAACATTAATGAGATTTCAAAATAAGGTAGTCTAAGCAAATTCCCCCCATATAATTTACAACAGATCAGGCATCCAAGAAAATGTCAGTCACTGAGAACGGGGAAAAAGATATGATGGAAACAACCATACTGAATTTTTTTGTATTTTTTTGCGATGCTTGTGAACGCAAGACCAGTTGGTAACAATTGGTAGATGGCACCCAAAAAAATTCGTTACCTGAAGATAATACCTTTAACAGTGGACTCAAAAGCCTTCAGGCTATATCAGCGGTTGCAGGCCTACGTTAACGTACTACTTGGACTTTCCCCGGCGGCCGAACATGGGCTGGCCAAACGAACATCGCAGGACGATGGTCGCTGTTACCCAACCTTCCCAAACGTTACACACGTACACCTGAATATACGGCATATATTCGCATTATAGCAGTTTATTACAAAACAAACTCACTTTTAAATAGGATAAGTCTGCACAACATAGGACGGGAACAGTTCCCAGGCATTGAGGCATTGGCATTGAGGCCGAACCAAAGGCGATACTGTACTTCGTCTATGTGAGCCCACACAGCTCGACCATATACAAGGCCTTGCTCGTGGAGTTTCCTTTAGAGTATACTCCAGTATGCCTCAATGGCATTGGTGTGCCGTCCGGTGGCAGGGTCCTTGAAGTTTTATTGAGTAATAAACAGAGAGACGTAGATAACCTTCTGAGGCAAGAGGCTTATACGCCTTCCACTCGTCCGTTAACACTATACTGTCTTTGGCGACCCATTTTGTAAAAACGGAACGGAGAGCGGACCAACTTCAATCATTCGCCTGTTCAAATAAGGCTTTCCGTCGGCTAATATCGTACATTCCGACCATCCACCACCCATAAAGCCCCTATTACCAACTGTCCCGTAAGACAGGCTGGCTTGGTTAGGTTAATTTTTTGGATGCCATCTACCGATTGTTACCGACCAGTGTTTTCTGACTGAATCGCCATGCCAAGTGGAATTCAAAATTCGTAAATAATAAGCGAGCCCGTTATTTTCGGTGTAGGACTACTGAGCATAGTTTAAAAATGTTAAGTAGTTAATCAACGGACACTTAAAGTGCAGGGCTTATGTGTAGTAGTGGCGTGTGTGTTTAATTAAGTATTTCCCCAAAAATTTTAGGCTGATGTTATACGTGAAACAAGGAAATGCAAAAGATTGAAACCGAACGCAAACTTCATGTGAAGAGTAGTATTGCAAAAACAACGACCTACTCAGACAAACGAAATGGGCAGTGTTTTTACAAAAAAGATGCTTGGAGCCCTTGATCTAGCGTTACCGGCAATGTTTTGACAGCAAATCCAACTTGTGCAGCCGGACCATCCTCTATCATAAACACCAACAACCCACCTCCACATGACTCGATACCATCAACCCTGTGACCACAACCGTACACTGCAGCCAGTTCCAGTGCACATTTGTATCCTACAGTAAGTGACCGTTCTCATGAAATGTTGGCTGAAATTCTGAAATGTGTTTTTGATTAGGAAGGATGACTTGGACGCGGTTCGAATACCTGTTATCTTGCGGCATAATCGTATGACATGTCAGATTCGGCAGGATATCAACTTTTGAATACACTGCTTAAAAATCTTCTTTGAAACCGTACCCGGTACAAATTACTACTTAATTAGCATGGATTTTTCCCATTGGTTTTCGATGGTTTTGCATATTCAAATACATCTTACAGAAACTACAAACAAAGATATGCATTCTTTTAGTCACCTAATAGAGAATCACGTCTTCTTTATATTTTATACTCGAGGAAGGCGGATTATGAGGTTTTACAAAAGTTTTTTAATTGCCGAATAATTTGGAGCCTGAGCATTCGTGGCATAAGCTCTTAGTGATTTCAGTCTACAGGGTGCATGCGTCCGCGCAACGAAAATTACATATTTTTCTATGCCATTAAAAAGATATCATACAGAGTCTATAAAATTTTGCAATGGATGCAAACTATGTTGCACATTTCATGAGGAGATGTGGTAAACGGCCAGGTACGATGCAAATGGACATTGCGCGGTCTCAAAAATCTCATAATTAGAACTTTTTTGAAACGTAATTATACTCCTTCCTTGACTAAAAGAAAGCATATTTTTGTTTATGGTTTCTATAAGATATGTTTGAATTCGCAAAACCGTCGAAAATCAATGGGAAAAATGCATGCTACCTATGAAGTCATTTTATTTGCCGAGTATAATTTCTACAGAAGATTTAAAAGCAATGTATTCAAAAGCCGGTATTCTGCCTAGTCTGAAATATTTTACGGTTACGCTGCAAGATAGGAAGTATTACAACCGCGCCCAATTAATCCTTCCTAACCGAAAATGCATTTCAGAATTTCAGCCAACATTTCATGAGATTGGTCACTCACTTTTCGTAGGGATGATCGGTCTCTCGGGAGTTCACAGTACTGAACGCCAGCAGGCATTCGTCGCAACTGACGCGCCTAACCATCTTTAATGACACCGGTCAGTGGGGCTTTCGGAACGTCTCCTTCAGTACTGCGATGAGGCTCACTCTCCATTTGATGGCTCGTTAAAGTAGCTTAAGCTAAAACACTCCTGAATCGTTTTTCAATAAAATTCACTAAAAGTGACTCTATTGAAAATCGCACTTCTGGCCTCCCGAATAATTTGGCAACCGCCATGAATTATTGTTCGGCTGCCGTGTCACTTTGTCATTTCCATCTTCGTCAAGACGTCGTTGTCGATATTCCCATGCAAATAGACTAAGGCAGATTTCTTCGACGTATTAATTGGCGATTGCTCAAATTAGTCTAAAGTAAATATTTCGACCTATAGTTTACAGCAAGTCTAGTTTGTAACCACTTTAAGTATTTAATCTAAGGAAATTTTCCGTACAAAATTACCTAAATGTTATCAAAAAAAACGTTTGTTTATACGTGCAAAAATGAAGTCGCTAAAGCAGATGAGAGATAGGAAAAAAAGCATCCAGTAATTTGCGAAATTAGACTGAAACAAAAATGTATGCATCTATTTCAGAGTCACTGATAATGTGCTGCGTTACCTATCTTGACAAAGGAAGATAACAGAGAGACAAAATATTCATTGCACAAGGTCCGAGTAGCAAAGCAACGCACATAATTGGCACAAGAGTTTTAGCGACAGTAGTACAGCAACACACCTCATATTAATGACCTTTCATTCTATACCCGTAATTCATCACACCCTTTTAGCAAAAAAAGAGATCGTGAGTAATAATCTTAAAATTACAGAAACCTTTTCGAATCGGATCTTAAAGGGAAATGACATGTTGTGTTCTCATTGATATTTTGTTGCACATTTGCATTTCTGATGAAAACATTTTGGCAAATATGTACCCGCGTATTGTTTCGAGGTCTTATTTGCGAACAGAAGAGGTAAAAAGCGCACGAAAACAAAAGTTTCATGTACGAGATGAAGGCACACATTGCTCAAAATGTTGAAGAAAATATACATTAGATTCGCTTTTTGATCATTTCTACCGATCCTACTATGCCTCTTCATGTAACTATAAACAGATTTGTCGTATTTGACGGCGGGCGGATAACCCGCAGCCTACATATGATACAGGAATATGTTGGTTTTTGGGTTTTTTCTTACCTAAAAGTCTTCCGTGCCCAGCCATTTTGGTAAACACCAGTTCTAAGAGATGAAGTTTCTTAAAATACGTTTGATTCCAGAGGACGAAAAAGATCTTTCTGAAATCGTCCTCTGGATATGCTGTTGAGGTCATCAATACAGACTAATACGTGATGTGGCTAAATTGAGATATCATTCAGGCTGACTACACTGAGTGCACATTTAATTCAAGGGTTCATCTCAAAAACAATTTGTTCGGACAGCCTGACATCGCACACATTAACCCATTGATTGACAGCCTCAGTATATCGAAATCAGAACGTGATCGGCTCTACCCATTCCTCATCCCTATTATAAACTATTATTTGTAGACAAGCTTAACACCAATTATTAGAATGATTTGGCGCATTTGACTCCCAAATTATTTCTGTGAAAGCCCATCCAATGACGATAACTGATTTGATTGAATGGGTAAACTACTGCCAATCAAAGTTGCATGATCTCTCCTGCCAACGAAACAGCTCCAAAACACGCCCACCCCCTGCGCAGGGCAGGTCCTATGGAGTGCAAATGAAATAATTACTCTTCCAGCGTGATGAGCAGATAGTTTTGGTTGAAGTTTTAAGTATTCATACAGTCTGTCACGTTAAGGCAAATTTGAGCATTCAGTTTTTACCTTCGCTTTTGATTAAACATGCATGCAGAGAGGTCAAAAAACCGTGGAAGTGGGAGGAATCACGCATTGATGTTCATTCTGTTAGCTGTGTTCTGCTTTGCAATCAACGGCAACGCATGCAATGCGTTTCTCAGGGGGATATTTGGTAAGCAAACATTGCGATGTATGAGGACTTTCATATTTTACCGTGCAGTTGGCAAATTACATCTGTTGTCCTTTGGTTCTTGAATAGACTCGCTGACATAATTATGGTTACATGCCATTTATTGTCATACTCAAACTTGAACTTAGATACTACATGTTGTAAACAAAGTGTGTTAACTATATAGGCAACATAAATGAATGCCGCTACGACGAGGATGAAGGTCTTAATCCAATTATCGAACAACTCCTGCATTTCGTGCATCTAATAGAGCATAAAACACTGTACATGGGGGAACATCTTACGACGTTTTCAATCGAAGTTCATGATCCGGCAATTGTTCGGAGTTGTTCGGTTCCGAAGGCATCCACAGAAAACAAATTCGCTCTTTTCAGTTGTTCCTGTATATTTCCATCAATATCTATCATGTTCTCCATAAATGTAAGTTCCTTTGCTGTAATGTTAATTTTATGCAAAGCTCATCATTTAATGTAAATTTGCGTGTTTTAGAAGTCAGCTGATCAGATAAGCTTCAATGGCCAGCCTCGATTCAATAGATATATGTGTAATATAACTGACTTTGTCGCAGATGCATTTGTTGCTTTGAAAAGCACTTTTCTTGGCACAACAAAAGTCCACGTTTGAAAACTGAATTTTCCGAATCTGGATAAAATCATTCTGAGAAGCCTATTAATACGTGAATACTTATCTCTGCCCCAGTGGACGAGGTGGGCTATACACATATGTGCCAAACTCACGCGCGTGAAGTTCGTCAAAATGGATCCCCCAGCATGTGAATTTAGGAAGCCGTTTTTCTAAACACTCCTGACCACATTTCACAGCGATGCATAGAAACATTGCACTCTACTTATAGTTTTTTTTTCATTTTTCTAGGATATATATTGTTTTTCGATGACTTCCTGGTGTTTGACTATTTCTGTTGACAGTCGGGGGCGTGTGATAATGTGAACATTTATAAATGATTTGATTTAATAATGCAAAATGCTTCGTTATTGAAGAACAGCAAAGCTTATGAGATTTTGGCCACGTCAGTAGTGACAGCTTTGTCATGCTTTTATTTCCGTTGCTTGACACATTACTAGTAGACGTTTCATGACGTACACATTCCATTGAGATTGACAGATGTCAGCACATGTGTTATGGCAGCAGTCTCTGGCAGATATGTAGCGGAGGATTTCGAGATGGTTCAGTGAATTATTACATGTTCTCCTGACAAACCGCTGTCCGCTTTCATGGAAGCGGCTACATTATCGACCCAGGTGGCTGACTCGGTCGTTTAAAATACAGGTAAATAAATAGCGGAGATTGTGGCACAAATCTCTCACTGACGGGAATCCTGTATTCATAAACATATATAAAGCGCAGAAGAATTAGGACCAAGCGACTTACCCTCAGGACACGGCGGAATTTTGAAAAAGACCTTTTGAATCGTGCTGTGGAATATCCGAAATTATTCTACAGATACATATGAAGCAGCACACGAAGCAGAGATCCAATCGCCCTCCTGAAGACAAGCGGAGATTAGTGCTGATTGAGAAGAGCTGTGGACCTTTCAAAATTTTTTAAATCCGTCTTTCCGAGTAAAAACGCATTTACTCCTCCCAACTACGACTAGATGAGCGTCCAAAAATTGAGGCTGTATGTTTTGATGAGGCGACTGCTCACAAGGAGCTAATGACTATAAATGGGTCGAAATCACCAAGTCCAGACGACATACCGCCAAAGTTACTGAAGGAGCTCGGTGCTGAACTAGCCATACCAGGGTCCAAGCCTTTCTAAGCCTCGTTCAAAGCCGGCTGTTTAGCCGCCGACTGAAAATATGTCCGGTTCCTAACACAGTATAAAGGAGGCAGCAAGACATCTGCAAGCAATTGCAGACCAATTAGCCTTACCTACGTCTGCTAAAAAATCATGGAAAGAATAATTAAGCAATGGAGCTAGTGCGCTTCCTAGAGCAGCATAATAACTTATCTGATGCGCAACATGGGTTCCGTAGTGGCAGGTCTTGCGTGACTATCTCGCTCTCATGTTTGGGACGTTGGACTCGGGCATTTGCATGTAGTCTATATGCAATTTAATAAGGCATTTAATAGTGTTCAACATCTGCGGCTTCTGCACAAACTGAGCCGAACAGACGTTAAAGTAGCCAAATAAAATGGATTCAAAGCTTCCTATTTGACCGTTCTCAAACTCTCCATGTCGGTGACCAGCAGACCACGGAGGTTGCCGTTGAAAGCGGTGTTCCCCAAGGCTCAGTTCTTGATCCTACTTTGTTCATTATTTACGTCAAATTGTAAAGCCATCTGTTCACGTAGTTCAAAGGCGGCTACACTAAGTGCAAGAGTTGCGAGGACCACCGGCGAGGAGGCCACTGTCGCAGGTCCCCCACTAGACTTATTTGATCGCAACACGATAAAACAGGCCATGAAGCCAGCCCGGCAGATCGGGCGTGCTGCATGGTAATCCAAAATATACTCTGAGTAGCCTCGGAGCCGTTGTACTCTGGAGTTTCAACAGCGGCACTGCAGTCTCTTTCATTTGCATTTGCTCATTGAATCTAACTTCACGAACATGGGGACTGCTGGCGGTGCCCCGTACGCCACAAAGACCGCGCCAATCACCGCCCTCTAAGTGAAAGAGGACGGAGGGTTCTTGAGCACGAGTCGACTGATTCGGACTGTCTCAAGTCCTGTATTCCACCGCCACATAAATGACCGAAGCTGTAGACAGGATCAACCATGTTGAAGGTCGAATGGGTTCTGAAGTAGTCTACCAATGTTGTAGGCCAGTTTCGGGTCAGTTCGCGTGTCACCGATTTCCCTTGTCCCAGAAGAACTTGGCATGCCCTATCGCCATACGACATAATTGTGGTGATGGTCACTATGCAAGACCTGTCGCCCACAACATTAAGAGGGGGAGTAAACGCTGCGTGCTTTTCGTAGCGTGCACGTGCACCATACAGGTTTATGGAGTAGAGACTGAGTCCGTCAAAAAAGACTTTTTCGGCCCTCAACTTCTCATTTTGCGGGAACCTTGCGAGGACAAAGCTGATCGGTGCTTGCAAATCAGACCCAAATGTGGACAATCAAGTAATCAGTTTCTGCATGTTCTTAGGCCTACCAGTGCGACCACGTGAGTTCATTGTCTGTGTTATGGAGGCCGGAAGCCAGGAGTCAAAGTATCCACAGGTGACCTTATCAGTGCCGCAGAGGACGGCAAACAGTGGTCTGAGCGGTGGTGCTAATCCAGAAAAGGCTCCCTGATCGGGCGTGAAACACTTTGTCTCCAGGTAATAGCAAGGTGATCTTTGATGCTGTCGAGAATTTCCACCTGCCGCGCAGGCCTGTGAGGTTGGTAATTTCAGCTATTGACTATTGTGTCGGCGCAGGCGTGGCTAAATGTCTACGCAGTAAGCTACGAAGACAAGGGGGGGGGGCTTTGGAACCCACTAGGTGGCACTGCCATATAATCTACGTAAGGAGTGTAGCGGCTAAGCGGTGATGGTGTGTACTCAACGCGCCCCAACTTCACACCACATCCCAAGTTGTTAGAAGCAGGACGTCATTTCGTTAAGAAACTTTATTCTGTACAGGATAGTGATGGATAGTTGGCAACCGGACGAGGATGCGTCCAGCGCCGCGGAGGCGGCGTGCGCGAGAACGATGAGCCCTGTGTCGCCGAAGGTCGCGGCTGCAAATGCGTCGCGGCAAGTTGTTTACGCTAGTGTCCGCCTGTATTACCAATCAGCGAGAGTAGGTGCGTTGATTAGCTCCGAGCCCACGCGAGGGTAGTGGCAAGCCTCATATGGTGCAGGCAGAGAATCAACCGAATGCGTGGTGCAGACAGTGAATTGCAACGAGACAAATCGAGGATGGGCAGACGTGCGTGACATAGCGGGTTGTCGCTAGAACGTAGGTGAAGGCGCTAGCGAGAGGCGAGACGTAGCCATTATGGCTAACCACTACAAGAGACAATGATCGCAGACTGAATCTTAGACTTTCAGTCCACAACTCCACCCAAACACACACTGGGTTGACTGTGCGGCCCGAGTTATCCCCCAAAGTTACAACATTTAAGCCACAGCTTTTAACGCACCGTGATAGCTTTGAGCACGTGAGATTATTTATAGTGATGAATATGCCCTAAGACCGTCGACCGTATTCACGCTGCCCTATTTCACCGACTTGTCGACTGCACAAGACGGTCAACCAACTAATGCTGTGATTGAGAGAAGCGGCTGACAGTTCTGGATACAGCTCGTCTGGTTCTCCATAAGTGCATACCAGAATTTTCAACAGAGGGGGGGGATAGAACACTCTAATTTCATGTGCAGCGGCGAAGCGCACAAGGAAGGGAGTCGAAATGCACACTTCCCAAGTGAGAGACGCCAGCGATACGCAATGTTGAAGGTGCGTACGCGTATTGCATATGCTGATGGGACAATGTGTGGTGATGTAGTCACGTTTGCAGTAAATGCACATGTGACAGAATAGGACCATGTGGTGGCTGAATGTACGGGGTAGTTTGGGCAGTTGAGATGATGGCGTCTGAAGTAGGCAGGTGCTCCAGGCACTGGTTCGCCAGTCGCTGTGTGATGGAGTCGCGAGTAGCTCAGAAAGCCGATGCGTTAGATGAACGTGCATCGACATTTTCCGCAGGATATGCTAGGAGTTGTAGTGGCCAGCCATAATGGCTACTTCGCGCATCTCACTAGCGCCTGCACCTAGCGACATCCTGTTATGGCACACACGTCTGCCCGGCTTCGATTTGTCTCGTTGCAATTCACGGTTTGCACTACGCATCTGGTCGATTCTCTGCCTGCACCATGTGAGGCTTGCCACTACCTCGCGTTGGCTCGGAGCCAATCAACGCACCTACATTCGCTGATTGGTAAGGCAGGCGGGAACAGCCAGAACACTAGCGTAAACCATTTGCCACCACACTTTTGCGGCGGCGGCCTTCGGCGACTCACGGCTTTTCGTTCTCGCGGACGCCGTCTCCGCGGCGCCGGACGCATCATTGTCAGGTTGCCACCTTCCCTTCATTATTTTGTACAGAACAAATAAATCATTTTCCTCTTAAACTGGCGTCCCGTTTCTTCCAACATGGGATATGCCCTGAAGTTGTGGCGTACTGAGCATACACCATCACCGCTTAGCTGCTACAGAGTGTTGCCGTTTTCAGGTGGTGGTGGGCGCGCTGGTCAATAGGGAGTTGTTTGGACTAGGGATCGGAGCGTTGGCACATGAAGAAGGAAGTTTAGGTGTATCAATATTGCGGTAAATACCATTGATGTAAGTACACATGTGACCGGATAGGTCCATGCGGAGTAAGAATGTGCGTGGAGGGGGTGAAAATTGAAGGCGAACGCGTCGACATTATGTGTAGGCTGTCAGCAGTGAGACGCATTCGCAAGTGACACACTAGGCCATAACTCCACAACAGGTCAGTTCGACCGTCGTTGCCGACGACGTCCACATTGTGCGCTACAGCATGGTGAATCAGGCAAGGTGACATAATGTTTAATTAGATTAAAGCGATGATAGACTTGCACGGCGTCACCCTCACTCTCTCCTGCTCCTCCACCTGGACCCGGTGCCAGGACGGAGTCAAAAGGACCAAAGATGAGGTAGGGCGCTGGTAGCTGGCACGAACAAGCCTGCGTATTGGCGTACAATTCCGCACCCCCTTGTCCACACAGTAAATCACTAGACTATTGACCATTAACACTAATGGGGTGGATGGCAAGGGTGCCAGTGTTAATTTCCAGGCTTTGCCACAGCGCTCCGAAATTTTGACATTTGTTATGGTGTGCGAATCGGATATAACGACTTGCTGATCTTGCGCATCTACCGTCTGGCCCGTTTAGGGTGCACAACTGCATAATAACACGAACATACGCGACACCCTTCCGCAGTCTTTCATGCATTGCTTCTGGAGCAAACACGCAACCTACTCACACAGCGTCCACATGTCAGGTGAAAGGTTCCATGCAAGAGCACGCATATTTCGCTTGAGCTAGCACGCCCTCTCGTGTACCTAATTAACTGTAGTAGTACCAGGCAGTTCGAATGCGACAGTCGTAGGCGGTCTGTTTAGCTCTATCGGTTATTGCACATGATTCCATCACGAGTTGCCTAGCAGGTCCAGACAAGCCTCTGCTGCCTGGAAGAGAGAGAGATAGAGAGGAAGAGATGATACAGACTAATACTTGAAACAGTGTTAACAGCACAGCAGCGCATTCTTAGCCGAAATAAATTTGACGCACTCGGGCTCACATCTTGGAACGTTGATAGTTTACGAAATAATTGGGTTTTTCCTAGAACTGAGGAGCGGACTGTAATGGACCCATCTGAATTTGAATTGTACTCGTAAATTTCAAAGATGGTGACAGTAACCCGTTGTCAGATAAAATGAACAGAGGGAAAAAACACATGGTCAGATTAAACCGATTGACGCGCCAGGACAGAAACGGACAAATAGGCGGCTGGTGTGTGATTGGTGTGAGAAAATAATTACCGTGGGGTTTTGGGCGGCCAGATGAGAGGCAGACTTTTGCGGTTGCCTGCATTGGAGCGTAAGAAGATGGGGATTCAGTGGAACTGCAGACGGTGGAATTTGCGGTCCTCGATGTGTCAAGTGAGCAGTGGTCAGTGCGCGGACGTTGGAGATGTTAAGAGTTTCAGCTGTGGTTCACCGTGTATGGGAATTGGGGGTGGCAGAAGACATGACCCCAGTATGGATTAGCAACGGTTGTTTGGTGGTGGGTGCAAGTAAGTGAGCCCGAGACGCAGATATTTGTGGCGTATCGACATGGCGGTTGATGGACCTAAGTCCGTTCTGATGTGTTAATTTTGCTTGGCTCATATCGATTTGATCTTAGCGCATAATCGATCGTCTTAACTCGTTAAAGGCTTGCAGCACCTTGTTCAAAATAAATAAATGGTTACTAAATTATTGATAATGAAGTGACTGAACGCCATTCTACCACACTACCTAGAGAGAATTAAGAGATAGAAACGGTAGAGAAGACCTCACGGCGGTTTTCAATTATTGTAGAAAAGTGTTTCCAATTTTCTATTGTTATTGTTAATGAAAAATGTCAAAGTGTATGTTGAGGACCGGGGTGTAGTGATACGCCTAGGTGCGGGTCCGGCCGCGCCAGCCGCCTGCATCCTCCCCCGCCTCCGGTCGTCTTGACACTGGGTACGGGTGGAAAAGAAACAAAGTGTGCGGTAGATGCTGTGCAAGTAAACATTTACTATACAAACGCGCTTAATTCACTGTCCTTGTTCTCACGCTGTTGTAGAGCGCACAATAGACATCGTCGGCAAGTACGGTTGAACTGCGGGGACTGCAAATGGCGGAATTTTCAGTCTTTAATGCGACCAATGTGGGAGATGTTAAGTGTTCCATCTGTGGATCAGCGTACATGAGACAGGTGTTGATGAGACAGTGAGGGTCTACATGACCTAGTATGAATTAACGACTGTTGATAGGCTGTTGGAACCCAAATTAATATGACGGCTGATGGTAATCAAGCCGAAATTCCAGGCTTCGAAGACGTTTTGCGTCAGCTTGGTGTTAGGCAACCTAAAAACTTCAGTTTCGTTCCAACTGCAGGGATTGTCGCAATTTAAGAGTTTGTGCAAACAAGTGTAAAAAAGCAGCATTAGCAATCACCACTTTTGACGGACTTTAATGGGCAAAATATGATGGGGTCGACCAACAGCCCAAAGGAACGCATATCATCGAGCTCATATAACCGTGTGTTAAGGTCTTCTCCACATTATGCGGTCAGGTCGAAGAAGAAAGAAGGGGAAACCGATGAGTTCGCCTTGGTCTTAACTAATTTTCAAAGCAGTTTTTCATGAACTCGAGTGCCCTGTCACCAGCTCCCACTCTCTTCGAAGTTCTGCGCCAAATACGTTGAGGACAAGTTCCTCATAACCAAGAGGAACAGTGCGCAGGTTTTCAAGCCATTGAATTCTATTTGAGATCCTCTTTGCAATGCAGAATGCAGTCGACAATCTCTTCCACGTCCCTGACGCACTTCTTACAAAACTGGAAGACGAGAATGTAAGAGCAGTGGCCTGTCGTTAGGGAGATAACACTTGGCACATCGTCCACTTCCGAAGCAACATCCATGCCGACAAAAGCGCGGCTGTGTTAGAACCCACCTCGAACGTATTCGAACCTCCCATTACGACGAGAGTGGGAGGGAGAAGGATGTAAAAATAGTTAAGCGCCCTATTTAAAGCCAACGGTTATCTGCCACTAGGTGGCATTGCCATATAATCCACGTTAAGAGTGTAGCGGCTAAGCGGTGATGTTATGTACTCAGTGCGCCACAACTTGAGACCACACCCCAAGTTGTTAGAAGCAGGACGTCATTTCGTTAAGAAACTTTATTATGTACAGGATAGTGAGGGGAAGTTGGCAACCGGACGAGGATGCGTCCAGCGTCGCGGAGGCGACGTGCGCGAGAACGACGAGCCCTGTGTCGACGAAGGTCGCGGCAGCAAATGCGTTGTGGCAAGCTGTTTACGCTAGCGTCCGCCTGTATTACGAATCAGCGAGTGTAGTTGCGTTGATTAGCTCCGAGCCCACGCGAGGGTAGTGGCAAACCTCACATGGTGCAGGCAGAGAATCGACAGAATGCGTGGTGCAGACAGTGAATTGCAACGAGACAAATCGAGGCCGGGCAGACGTGCGTGACATAGCGGGTTGTCGCTAAAACGTAGGTGCAGGTGCTAGCGAGAGGCGCGAAGTAGCCATTATGGCGGTCCACTACAAGAGAGACTGATCGCAGCCTGACTCTTGGTCTTTCAGTCCACAACTCCACCCAAACGCACACTGGGTTGACTGTGCGGCCCAAGTTATCCCACAAAGTTACAACATTTAAGCCACGGCTTTTAACGCACCGTGATAGCTTTGAGCACATTATATTATTTATAGTGATGAATATGCCCTAAGACCGTCGACCGTACTCACGCTGCCCTATTACACCCACCTGTCGACTGAACAATCCGGTCAACCAACTGATGCTGTGGTTGAGAGAAGCGGCTGACAGTTCTGGGCACAGCTCGTCTGGTTCTCCATACCTGCATACCAGAAGTTCCAACAGAGTGGGGGGATAGAACACTCTAATTTCACATGCAGCGGCGAAGCCGCACATGGAAGGAAGTCGAAATGCACACTTTCCAAGTAAGGAACGCCAGCGATACGCAATGTTGAAGGTGCGTACGCGTATTGCATATGCTGATATGGCAATGTGTGGTGATGAAGTCACGTTTGCAGTGAATGCGCATGTGACAGAATAGGCCCATGTGATGACTGAATGTACGGGATAGTTTGGTCAGTTGAGCGGGTGGCGTCTGAAGTATGCAGGTGCTCCAGGCACTGGTTCAACAGTCCCTGTGCGATGGAGTCGCGAGTAGCTCAGAAAGCTGATGCGTTAGATGAAAGTGCATTGACTTTGTCCCCAGGATATGTTAGGAGTTGTAGTGGACAGTCATAATGGCTCCGTCGCGCCTCTCGCTAGCGCCTGCAACTAGCGATATCATGCTATGGCACACACGTCTGCCCGGCCTCGATTTGTCTCGTTGCAATTCACTGTTTGCACCACGCATTCGGTAGATTCTCTGCCTGCACCATTTGAGGCTTGCCACTACCTCGCGTGGGCTCGGAGCCAATCAACGCACCTACAGTCGCTGATTGGTAAGAAAGGTGGGTACAGCCAGAAAACTAGCGTAAACAATTTGCCACCACACGTTTGCAGCGGCGGTCTTTGGCGACACACGGCTCTTGGCTCTCGCGGACGCCATCTCCGCGGAGCCGGACGCATCCTCTTCAGGTTGCCACCTTCCTTTCATTACTCTGTACAGAACAAATAAATCATTTTCCACTTCAACTGGCGTCCCGCTTCTTCTAACATGGGATATGCCCTGAAGTTGTGGCGTACTGAGCATACACAATCACCGCTTAGCCGCTTCAGAGTGTTGCCGTTTTCTTGATGCTGCAGGTGGTGGTGGGCGCGCTGGTCGAGAGGGAGTTGTTTGGATAAGGGATGGGAGCGTTGGCACATGTGAAAGGAATTTTAGGTGTATTACTACTGCGGTAAATACCACTGATTTAAGTACGCATGCGACCGGATAGGTCCATGCGCAGTATGAATGTGCGTGGAAGGGGTGAACATTGAAGACGAACGCGTCGACTTTGTGTAGTCTCCTAGTGCTGGTGCGGCTGGCAGCAGTGAGACGCATTCGCAAGTGACACACTAGGCCATAACTCCACAACAGGACAGATCGGCCGTCGTTGCCGACGACGTCAACAGTGTGCGCTACAGCATTGTGAATCGGGCAATGTGACTTATTGTTTAATTAGTTTAAAGTGGTGGTAGACTTGCACGGCGTGCCCCTCACTCTCTTCTGCTCCTCCACCTGGACCCGGTGTCAGGAGAGAGTCAAAAGGACAAAAGACGAGGAAGGGCGCTGGTAGCTGGCACGAAGGTGCCTGCGTATTGGCGTACAATTCCGTACCTCCTCGTCCACACTGTAAATCACTAGACTTTTGGCTATTTACACTAATGAGGTGGACGTCAAGGGTCCCAGTGTTCACTACCCGGCTTTGCCACAGCGCTCCGAAATTTTGACATTTGTTATGGTGTGCGAATCGGATATAACGACTTGCTGATCTTGCGCATCTACCGTCTGGCCCGTTTAGGGTGCACAACTGCATAATAACACGAACATACGCGACACCCTTCCGCAGTCTTTCATGCACTGCTTCTGGAGCAAACACGCAACCTACTCACACAGCGTCCACATGTCAGGTGAAAGGTTCCATGCAAGAGCACGCATATTTCGCTTGAGCTAGCACGCCCTCTCGTGTACCTAATTAACTGTAGTAGTACCAGGCAGTTCGAATGCGACAGTCGTAGGCGGTCTGTTTAGCTCTATCGGTTATTGCACATGATTCCATCACGAGTTGCCTAGCAGGTCCAGACAAGCCTCTGCTGCCTGGAAGAGAGAGAGATAGAGAGGAAGAGATGATACAGACTAATACTTGAAACAGTGTTAACAGCACAGCAGCGCATTCTTAGCCGAAATAAATTTGACGCACTCGGGCTCACATCTTGGAACGTTGATAGTTTACGAAATAATTGGGTTTTTCCTAGAACTGAGGAGCGGACTGTAATGGACCCATCTGAATTTGAATTGTACTCGTAAATTTCAAAGATGGTGACAGTAACCCGTTGTCAGATAAAATTAACAGAGGGAAAAAACACATGGTCAGACTAAACCGGTTGAAGCGACAGGCCAGACTCGGACAAATAGCCGGCTGTTGTGTGATCGGGGTAAGCAAATAATTACTATAGGGTTTGGGGTGGCCAGATGAGAGGCAGACCTTTTGCGGTTGCCTGCATAGGAGCGTAAGAAGATGGGGATTCAGTGGAACTGCAGACGGTGGAATTTGCGGTCTTCGATGTGGCAAGGAAGCAGTGGTCAGTGCGCGGACGTTGGACATGTTAAGAGTTTCAGCTGTGGTTCATCTTGTATGGGGGGTGGGGTTGGCGGGAGAATGACACGCTTCATGACCCCAGTATGGATAAGCGCGGTTGTTAGGTGGTGGGTGCAAGTCAGTGAGCCCGATACGCAGAGATTTGTGGCGTATCGACATGGCGGTTGATGGGCGTATTGGCACCTAAGTCCGTTCTGATGTGTTAATATTGCTTGGCTCATATCGATTTGATCTTGGCGTGGAATAGCATTATCGATCGTCTTAACTCGTTAAAGGCTTGCAGCAACTTGTCCAAAGTAAATAATTGGTTACGAAATTATTGATAATGAAGTGACTGAACGCCATACTACCACACTACCTAGATATAATTAAGATATAGAAAGGGTAGAGAAGACCTCACGGCGGTTTTCAATTATTGAAGAAAAGTGTTTCAAAATTTCTATTGTTATTGTTGGTGAAAAATCCTGATCAAGTGTATTCTGAGGACCGGGTGACACGCCTAGGTGCGGGTCCGGTCACGCCAGCCACCTGCGCCCTCTCCCGCTGTCACTGTCATGACACTGGGGACGGGTTGAAAAGAAATAGAGGGTGCGGTAGATGATGTGCAAGTAAACATTCACTATACAAACCCGCTTAATTCACAGTCCTTGTTCTCAGGTTGTTGTGACGCACACCATAGACATCGTCGGCAAGGACGGCGGAACTGCTGGGACTGCAATGCGACCAATGTTGGAGATGCTAAATGTTGCAGCTGTGATTCAACGTACATGGGACAGGTGGTGATGAGAAAGTGAGGGTCTAAATGACCTAGAATGGATTAGCGACGGTAGTTGGGCTGTGGGAACCCAAAGGAATATGACGGCTGATGGTAATCAAGCTGAAATTCCAGGCTTCGAGGACGTTTTGCGTCAGCTTGGTGTTAGCCACTCTAAAAATTTCAGTTTCGTTCCAACTGCAGGGATCGCAGCAATTTAAGAGTTTGTGTAAACAAGTGTAAAAAAGCAGCATTACCAATCAAAACTTTTGACGGATTTCAATGCGCAAAATATGATGGGGTCGACCAACAGCCCAAAGGAACGCATATCATCGAGCTCATATAACCGTGTGTTAAGGTCTTCTCCACATTATGCGGTCAGGTCGAAGAACAAATAAGGGGAAACCGATGAGTTCGCCTTGGTCTAAACTAATTTTCAAAGCAGTTTTTCATGAACTCAAGTGCCCAGTCACCAGCTCCCACTCTCTTCGAAGTTCTGCGCCAAATACGTTGAGGACAAGTTCCTCATAACCAAGAGGAACAGTGTGCTGGTTTTCAAGCCATTGAATTCTATTTGAGATCCTCTTTGCAATGCAGAAATCAGTCGGCAATCTCTTCCCCGTCCCTGACGCACTTCTTACAAAACTGGAAGACGAGAAGGTAAGAGCAGTGGCCTGCCGTTAGGGAGATAACACTTGGCACATCATCCACTTACGAAGCAACATCCATGCCGGAAACAAGCGCGGCTGTGTTAGAACCCACCTCGAACGTATTCGAACCTCCCATTACGACGAGAGTGGGAGGGAGAAGGATGTAAAAATAGTTAAGCGCCCTATTTAAAGCCAACGGTTATCTGATGTCCTTTATACGCAACTGCGTCAGGAAGATGCATTTTGAGCTGTCGAGAAGAAAAAGATCGACATTTTGGCTAGGAGAAAGAAAGTTTCACAGGCCACAAAAAGAATCATAAATCCTTTTGAGACTGACGTGGCTCGTAAACCAGGATGAATAATCAGGAAACAAACCAGTTAGTCCCGTTATTCGTAACAAAGCCAAGGCCAGTACCAGAACGATCCGGAGTGGTCTACAGCATGCTATGCTAAAACACCGATGTGACGTGTGCTGGTAAAACCCAGCGACGCCTTGGCACACGACTGCGCGAAGATGATCTTACAACCAACCACAAGGGCAAGTTGTCTTCGGTCTATGGCCACATGCAAGATAGAATACACAGCTTTACCCTTCAGGATGTGACGATGATCGCCTGAGCCAATGCGAATTTGGCCAGACTGGCACAAACAACCAAGCTGTAGACCTGCATCCCGCTCACGAGCCGTTGGGTGCAAGTCGCAGACCAGTTCGGACAAGGTCAATAGGACAGAGGAGCACGCGAAACCAAAAGCCACCACACATGGTAAAGATGGCAGGGAGCGGCCAGAGGTCACGTGCCGAACATCAATCCCTGCACACCGATGCGCTCGCGAGGCTGTGGACGACTCGTACGAACCGCAACGGCCTTTCAATCCGTTGATCTACATGAGGGAGAGCAGCAGACACGCTGACTTGCCTACGAATGCGTCCAACGCAAAAGGGACAAATGTTACGTGTCCACACCAGCGGTCAGTATCCGGGAGATCAAAACTCGTCGGGGCAACCGGACAAGTCGGAGTTCGTGCATCGAGCACCGCGATAATCAATGGTTGTCCCAAGTATGGGCAAACATAGATCAGCATGAGCAACATGGGCACTTCTCTGACGATGGAGACAGGGGTTCCCCTAGAAGCGTTAGTACGAATAATATTTAGTTCGTAAACTCGCCATCCTTCTTCTTCTTCTTCTTCGATAAAACCTACGGATTTCAAATACGCAAAAGTAGTCAAATATGTAGAATGACGTTACCGACAAAGACAAGGGAGGCTTGAATGGTCATTTCGGGTTTGCTTTAATTACCAGCCAGGTATGCCCAAACCCGAATTGTGAAACTAGACATCAAATCAATAGACCCTTTCATTTCTCGCAAGATATGTACAGTTTGAATGATAACCTGCGATTACCAGGATATGGATAGGGCGCTGTCATGCCCCAAGCTTCAAAAGGGTTGATTGTCGAAGCTAGGGTACTATTTTCTTCGCTTTACGACTTCTTTTGCCGTCATGCTGAAGCATTCTAACTAGGGTAGCATTCGGATATCGTGGCTTTGGTATGTGCATTGCCATTTTAACAGCCAATCTTTTAGACACCGTATTTTTTTATTTTTCTCGCCAACTGAAAAAACGACTATCCATGAAATCATCTCGTATGTAGCTCGAGGAAGCAGGACGTTTTCGGTCAGAAATTATGAATTTAATGAAATGGGTTTCTGGCGCAGTTTTCATGCGAAGTGTTTATGCTGTCATCGCATCAGTTAAACGCCGCTGAACAAATGACAAACGGCACGAAATCCTCAAATATGGCAACATACTCTATGTGCTTCATTTAAATACTTTTACAAATTTGAGTTTAAGTAGTATGGGACGATTATTTTCCATCCTTTACAGTTCCATTTTTGACATAAAATTCTCTCTTTCCCGAGTGGCGTAATAGTTTGCAAAATAGGAATATGTGTACAATAAACTATAAAGCATCGGTACATCTGCAAGATTCCACGAATAAATCTTTGACAAATAGCGAATTTGATGAGGCATTGGGCGAAATCAATATATAAGGTTTCATCTTAAGTGATTGATAAGCGAGGATGCACTAATGATTTGCATGAAGTCTAAGTCTTTTACTCGTAAATGGCGGGATATGTATAAGCACATTTGCGTAACCTACACTAATCGGGTCGATTAAAATGTTTTTTTTATTTAGTGGATAATTACATGATGGCCTAGTTATGAAAGGGTTTTTTCTGCGACATGCCTCATTGTCAGAGGCAGCATGCGAACCGAGCTTGCTACTTTAAAAAAATTAATATCGTGCTCTAAAAACTAGTAAAATTCAGATACCCTAAATTGTTTTTGATTATCATCACTACTCGCGACTACGACTGTTCATGAATAGCGTTTCTAAAGTATGCACGCCAAAGAATTTCATCTGGCAAAAGCCATGCCGGTAAGTTTGGTGGTTTCAGCTGTTTTCATTCGTCTCGACGCAGGCACGGCTAAATATCCGCACAGTAATTTGCTACGAAGACTAGTTCTATCCAAGTTTGCAACGTCATATCTTTCATTTAAACACTTGTCCTGCCACGCGATGTGCGTCTAACTCTAACGAGGACATCAGCGTGAGTATTAAGTATGTTGCACATGAATTCCTTGTTCTAATGACACAGAACGGGCAAATGAAATGTCACGTTTCAACACCACG
This sequence comes from Spirometra erinaceieuropaei, assembly GCA_902702965.1. Lineage (NCBI taxonomy): Eukaryota > Metazoa > Platyhelminthes > Cestoda > Diphyllobothriidea > Diphyllobothriidae > Spirometra > Spirometra erinaceieuropaei. Next base: position 223,154 of record CACRXP010000721.1, read on the forward strand.
TTTGCAACACCACGTTGCATTTGAGCACGTGTGTAGCCGTACACATGAATTCGACCTACTGGGACTCCTATGATCTCAAACTTGATCTTTGAGGAAAATGCGGGCGTGCCGTTTGTGTTGAAGGCAAAATTTGCAAAAGGAGCATAACAAAATAAACATGGAGGGCCGGAGAACGCAGACAGGAAAGTAGGTGAAAGATGTGATTCAACATTGCAAAGAAAGTTAGAGTGAAAATCGGACTTTGATAAACCTATCGAAAGCATAATTAGCAAAATGGTGGGCGGTACTGATGTACCACGTTTGAGAGGCGCTTACTGTTTGCGTAAGAAAACCGGGTAATGATGGAAGTTTAGTAACGTTTTGCCATTTTAGGCCATACAGTTTGCACAAGCTGCCCACGAAACAGGTCTCTGTGGCAGAAATACGGTTTTTTACAGAAAGAATGCTGAATTAGGGGGAATCACTACTTTAAATGCTAAATGCGTTGATTTACTCCAGGCGACAAAAACGTAAACCTTTAACCTTAAATGATAATGCAACCAGCTGTGCGAATGTTTAGATGTAGTAAAAATGCATGCAATACTGAAGGCGTTTTTACCTAGAGAAAAGGCACAGTTTGACGAAAAATGGGTTTTCCGTTCTAGGTTTTTGGCATAATTTAATATACACCAATCCAATTTTAAACCGACGTTTATTCGCTCTTTGAGAAGTAAGTTGAAAGAGGATGCAAGTCCTACAAAATGAGTAAATAAATAAACATATCGTGGATGTTTTTGAAAAATAAACTTGCATTGCTAGATTTGTCAAAAATCACTGCGAAGCCTGCATACCACACAAACAGTCATTTGTACAGAGCGCAGTTTTACTCGGAGGGTGAATAGGAGCTCATTCAAAAGTCAGTATCCTGAAGTGACGGAAATATCGTGGGATTAGTCTACATGACAGTTATTACTACACTATAACTTAAATAAACATTTTAAAACGAAAGCATATTTTGGAATTTCGTCAAAGGTTTCAAGACCTGGCACATATACAGTTACCCCTTAGTCGCCGTCGGTTTAGCGGTCGGTTCAAAATATGTAAGACGCTGCCGAACGTTGCTAGCTATAACATACATTTTATTACCAGCACCTGCACCCCTCCACGACACAAACCTTTATCGACCCAAAACCCAAAAACGAACATACGCCCGAGCGATCAATTTTGTCAGAGTTGGCTCATGATGCCGCTGCCAGGCGTGCCACAGAACTGTTTATGCATCTGGTTCATTTACTGGTTATCACAGACAGACCTACTGACGTTGTAACTCTACATCAAATCGACACAGCTAAGATACTGCCTGCAAAAATCCGATATCGATTTCCTTATTCAAATGAAGGGGGAGTCAGCGCCAAATGTTCATCACTGAAGTCATCTGTCTATGAGACGAATTCAAAGATGATTGAATTTACCTATCGATCGACGATAGCTGTTTAGCCCAAAGAACCTTGCAGATGTCTGTCAGAGGGCTCAAACCAGACAGCGTCTGGCCACTTTTTAAAATATTGCGGATCAATAACCTGTCACGAAAAGCTCTACTGAATGTCACTTAATTATTCTTGTCGGAGTTGGTCGATTTGCCCATTGTCGACCGCCGTAGTCTTCTGAAAGAATAGTCCAATTGAATGGGAATAAATAATTTTTGTATCTGCAAAATGTGAAGATGAATTTGATGTTACATAGAAGGCTGCTCTACTGCGAGGTACACACCATACAATTTGGAGAAGTTAGCATTGGACGCAACCACCGGTTTGGTTTAGACAGCACAAATATTGATTTGATCACATATTAATGCGTTCCCTACCCTTTTACGTGACGGCAAATTTATGAAGGCCCTTTTCTCCTGTGTGCCTCATTTCCAGTCGTAACACGCAATGGTCGCTTGTTAATTCAACAAATTTAAACCGCACTCGCAAAAATTAAAAGTTCAAAACTCCTACACTGTTATTGATTATCATTACCACTCGTGACCATGACGACTTAAAAAACGTGTTTCTAAAGTATGGACGCCAAAAATGCATTCTTTTAAATGCCTTGCTTTGAGATTTTTAATTTCAGCTATTGTTCAATGTGTGTGCGCAGGCATGGATAAGTAATCACGTAGTAAGATGCTAGGAGTAATCGTTTTATCTAAGTTCTGAAACGTTATCTTTTTCACTTAAACACATGTCCAGGTTCACAGACTACGTCTTATTATAGTGAGGACATCCGCGTAGGTATCAAATAGGTCACGCGTGTGTTCCTTGCCCGAATAATGAAGAACAGATAAATCGGATTTTGTGTTACAAGTCTCAAATAAAGGAAGCTTTTTAAAACAGGTACGCGAGTAAGCAAGTAAGTGAAACATTAAACCCACTAACTTTTAAAGAAAACGCAACGGTTCTCGATGGAAACGCAAGTTCGATACATTTTTTTGTACTAAGTGCCCGTTACAAGCATGCCTGTAGACTGCATTGTCCTGAATGCACGTTTTGCTTTACCTTCTAAACATCGAGCCTTAAGAAACATTTGTCTGGTAGAATTGCGCAATTTGTATTCAGAAAGTGCGGAGTAAACCTGGGGGCGTGTGTAACACTGTGGGATATCATTCAGTGGGTCAGTTACCTATTCTGTCAGTGCGAAAATTGTTTGTGTCCTTCAGTAAAAGATTAGGCTTGGGAAATAGCACATGCGGACAGGGTTTATGCAGGTTTGACTGGCAGCAGTTGACACGTTCATTCAGACAGACTGACGTACCGAGAAGGGCGCCCATTAAGACTGCTCATAAGAAAAATTCCAGAATTGTTCGCAGGCAAATGAGTTAGCTGGTTTTTGGACTGGTTGACAGTGAGACTATCCGAAAAATTTTAAATGCATGACCTACACGAAAGCTGACAGCATCTGATACATTTCCTCATTATAGTAAACTAGTGTGCCAGTCCAGTAAACAATCAGACGAATTAATAGCATTACGGACAAAGACATTGGAGACTGAGATGGCTATATCTGGCTTGTCAGCCCTTTTCATTCAACCATGTTCCACCCCCATGGAACACGGGTCAACAAGCTCGAGATTGGATGATTAGGGGCATTTGACTTCGAACCAACAGGTCACGGGATCGACCCCCAAGTGTTCCACACTCCGAGGTTGGGTATGGTTGGCTGACGACAGTTAATAAGCCAGCTGTGACCATGTTAGTCTCTCTTGTCTATGTCGGTAATGCTATTCTGCCTATAGTAAGCACTGCTGCGTGTTTGCTGGCGGTGCTCAAGAGAAAGCCCCATGGCAGAACTGGACGAGTGACTTCCGTAGCACGATCGGTGAGTGTCTTTCAACCAATCAGACGACAGTCAAAATCCTTGTGTGTGTGACTTAACATTTAGGGCACAACTTGAGATGGATTGGCCACTCTCTGAATACGTAGGCGTTTGAGGGTCGACATGACATCCAAGCGTACCATATCTTTGTCATTTTGGGCGGCCACACTGCAGGTGTTATTGAGGGGAAAAGGGGCCGATTTTGATGAAGGAAATAAACCCTTTCGAAAGAAGATGGATTTTTCAGGTATCCCTTGGAGCCAGCTGTGCCTTGACAGACTTGTTATACAAGCAAAGACACGAACAAAATTATAAACCACCTGTCTGATTCATCCAATATTAGCTACTCGCTCACTGTCTGCGTTCACAACCCAATTCCAAATTTAAACCTAGGGGATCAGTTGACAATGAAATTCTCTGAAACTCGTTTTTGCACTGTTGTTTCTCATTGGTATCCAATACTTAACATCTGTAGTGCTTGGGAGTTCGGTATAGACATAATGACTAGTACTTTGATGGGGC
>CACRXP010000721.1:228450-253451 GCA_902702965.1 Spirometra erinaceieuropaei
GATATTCATGTAATGGTTGTCAAACGATAGCCTACAAGATGCATCAACTAGAGGAAGAAGTAAGAAATCTGAAGGAACTTATACACAAGACTGTTCCTTCAGAGGACCGCCCGGTGTTATCTACGCAGAGGCTAACTCGGAGTAGAGCGAGAGCCATCCAGCGTAAGGAATCCCCAGAAAGCAATTATGGGGTGAATAAGACAACTACTATTAGTAATCAAGTCGTGACTTCCGATGAAAAAAAGAATAAGCGGAAGAAGACGACACTTAACACCACAGGGAAAAGTTGCCAGAATACGAAAGAGAGTATATTAGCCTTACCCGAAGAGCGGTTGGAAAATGAAACGAATGTAAATGTGCCAACGGAAGAAGTGGAAGTAATGGGGCAGATGACGCCCAATCTTAATAATTCCCAGACAGTGTTCTCATTTCCTGAGCCTAACTTAGAGGGATTATCAGTTAGCGCAAAGACATATGGCTTTGGACCCAGGGTAGAATTAGCTGCCACCGCGAATTCCCATGTCAACAGAGTCAAGAACCGAGCTGAGGAAGCTCTCCACAGAGCCCTCGGATGGGAGGTATTGTTGATAGATCCCAGTGTGCAACTATTCACGATGCCTTAAAAGGATCCGCGGACGAACTTCAAGGGGACATAAATACCAATATGGCAGCCCCTTCCTCTTCTCCAGTCCACTTCGACGAGGCAATAAGGCCAGCCAACGACGTCCAAATCGCAGAAAACAGAGGAATGCTTAACAAGGACCACTGTGTCATAATTCAGGGCCTCGCAGAGTCCTCCGCCAGTTCCCCCAGGGAACGAATCGCCGCTGACTTAGAGCAATTCCAGAAACTCCTCAATGAAATGCTGCAACCAACAGAAGATGTCACAGTCCTAAAGGCGTTTCGTCTTGGTAGCCGTACAAATGCCGCTCCGAAGACGCGACCACGACCCCTAAAAATCGTCCTTGGTAGCAATGAGCAGGCGAAACTAATACTTTCCAGGCGTTTTTTCAGCCGGACTACTCACCTGCCGAGAGAATGAAACGCCGCGAACTTGTCCTACAATTTAGAACACGGCAAACCAACGGAGAAAAAAACTTGACAATCTACAAAGACCGGATTGTCAAACGACATTCCGCTCCCATCTGGATCAAGCCGATCCGAATGACTGCACAGCTACCCCAGTAGCTCGTGTCGGGTTTGAAAACAAATCTCGCATGAACTCGAAACTCATATTCATGTATACCAACGCGCAAAGTGTACTTTCTAAACTGGACGAACTCCGTATCCATACCTACGACCTCCATCCAGATGTTATCTCAATAACAGAAACATGGTTGTCCGAACAAGTTGATGATAGAGAGCTCATGCTCCCTGGATTTCAACTGTTCCGCCGAGACAGAGAAAACAGAAGGGGTGGAGGCATAATAACTTTTGTTAAGAACGGCTTGCACGTTTCAGAAAAAACTGCCCAACTGACTTGTAGTACCGAAGCATTATGGCTGACCATAAGGGCACCGGGCGGTCAAAGTCTCGATATCTTGACAGTATATCGCCCCCCGAGAAATGACCCTGACGCTGATGCCCAACTGCTGGAGGAGCTCAACGCGGCCGACCACTCTCATCGTTGGAGATTTTAATGCACCTCACATCGACTGGAGCTCGGCCTCAGCCGACTGCTCTGAAGCAGCATTTGACCAGCAGCTACTGCGTACCTCCGATAACCTGCTTCTCACACAACACGTAATGTTTCCAACTAGAGTTCGAGAGGGCCAACAGATGAACTGCCTCGATCTTGTGTTCACCAAGTCGTCTGACGACATCGACGTTGTGAATTGCCTCCCCCGTTGGGTCAGAGTGACCATGTAGTTCTCATGTGGGAATACACGTTATTCTCCCTTCCTACACAACCGCTCGATTCCCGACCTAATATTTGGCGCGGCGATTTCGAAAAGATGAAGAAGGATCTTAGTCCTATCGACTGGGCATCCACTCTCTCCGGCGATGTCGAAGAGGCTTGGTGTCAGTTCAAAGAGTTAGTCCACAACCTCATCTCCAACCACTGTCCAATCATGCGCAAAAGACTAACACATAGACCTCGCTGGTTGACTCCGTCATTAAAGAAGGAAGTTAACAAGAAGAGGAAGCTATGGAAAAGATCGCTGACGGATCGCACGCCAGAATCCCTGAGCAGTTATAAGTTACAGAGAAATCGGGTCAAAATTCACATCGCCAGAGATAGGAAAGCTTTTGAAAAGAATCTTTTGAACCGTGCCATGATTAATCCAAAAATCCTTTACAGCTACATAAGACAGAGCACACGGAACAAAGATCTTGTCCCACTGCTGCGAACGGCTGAGGGTGTGGAAATCTCCGATGACAAGGATAAGGCTGAACATCTCTCTCAGTTCTTCCGGTCAGTCGTGACAAGTGAACCTGCTTTTTCCTCATCCGCTTATGAAGACGATGAAACGCCTACCCTCGAAGCCGTCTTCTTCACCGAAACAATTGTTCGGAATGAGTTACTAAACCTAAAAGAATCGACCTCCCCAGGCCCTGATGCAATCCCGGCCAAGCTGCTGAAAGAACTAGCTTCCGAAATGTCCAAGCCGTTAGTATTGATCTTTCAAACTTCATCTGTTACTGGATGCCTGCCCTCTGACAGGAAGTCCGCTACCATCACTCCGCTTTTTAAGGGTGGAAGTCGTGCGTCTGCGAATAACTACAGGCCAGTGAGTCTTACCTCCATCTGTTGCAAAATCATGGAGATGATCATTAAGAAGGCCTTGGTGCAGTTCCTCGAGCAGCACCATCTCCTTTCTGATGCCCAACACGGCTTTCGAAGTGGTAGGTCCTGCCTCACGGATCTGCTCTTTACGCTCGAACTCTGGACCAAAGCACGTGATGAAGGCAAGGTTGTGCACGCCATCTACATCGACTTCAAAAAGGCTTTCGACAGCGTTCCTCATCAACGTCTCTTATACAAACTGCGCAACGCTGGAATTCGTGGACGCCTTCTTGTATGGATCCAGAGCTTTTTGGCCGGACGGTCCCAGAGAGTGCAGGTCGGGCGTCAACAGTCCTCAGATGTAAGCGTGGTGAGTGGCGTCTCACAGGGCTCAGTCTTAGGTTCCACGTTATTCCTCGTTTTCGTAAATGACTGCGTCAAGGACCTAGACTGTGATGCCATCCTGTTTGCCGACGACATAAAATTGTGGAAAGTTATTCACGATGCGGCAGACGCAGACCACCTGCAAGCAAACTTGAACAGGCTCGAAGACTGGTCGAAGCGCTGGCTTATGCCCTTCAATATAAGCAAGTGCAACTTTCTTCAACTAGGCAGCTTCAGAGCCTCCAGCCCCAGGACTTACTTCCTAGAGGGCACACCCCTGCAACAGGTTGACAGTCAGAAGGACCTGGGTGTATGGATTACATCTTCACTCAAACCAACACTGCACTGCGCGAAGGCGGCTAAATCGGCTACGGCCACATTGCAACTCATTAGGCGAGCATTTATGGATTTTGACCCTGACTGCTTTTCCAAAATATTTGGCACCTTCGTGCGACCTCATCTAGAATACGCCATACAGGCGTGGAAACCCTGGACTTCCAAGGATTATACCGTCTTGGAGAAGGTCCAGAGACGGGCGACCAAAATGACACAAGGTCTGGGAGCACTGCCCTATGAAACCAGACCGTCAATCCTCAACCTGTTTCCCCTTTCCTACAGGCAATTACGTGGTGACCTTATACTAACATTTCGCATCATCAACGGCCTAGACTGTTATTTAGATCCCACTGATTATTTCACCCAAGCTAACACGCCCAATTTGCGCGGCCATCCCCTAAAACTACGCGCAGGGAAATCAAGAACCAATGGACGAAAGTCCTTTTTCAGTAACAGAGTGGTTGCAGCCTGGAATTCCGTACCTACCGATGTTGTAACCTCCTCCTGTGTGAACTCCTTCAAGTGTAGACTTGACCTGCATCGAGCTTCCCAATTACCACCCCCACATCCACTCACATAACCCGGTACCATATTATATGTGTTTATACAACTTGTAATTAGTAAGTAACCATTAATGATTACTCTTTTTCGGCTAGCTGCCAGCTGTCCGCGAGTATGTACAAAATCGCTTTTTCACCTTCCCATTTATCAATGTTTTTCTCCGACGACTTGTAACCAAGAGGGAATTCAAAGGCGCTTGCCTATATTTCCCTTAATAAACTGATACTGATACACATCATTTTTTAAAGATCATGTGCTACATATGTAATAATGAACTTGAAGTTGGTCCCCAATTATCAGTCAAATCACATTCGAGGGCGCGCCTCGACAAATGTCTTCATTAATATCGGCGCTAACCTAGTTCATTCACATTATTCCTCACATAGCCATAAACACACGTGCTTGGTGTCAACGGATATTATATCCCGCTGTAAGCTAAGGGCTGACGAATGTAATGAACTTAGAAATGCAAGAACTTAGAAAGTATCATCTTTTTTCAATGGGTAAAGTTAATTAGCAAACACGTGAATGAGTCCTAAAGTCCAACATTCTAGCAGCCTTTGAAATTTACAGTCAACATGCTGCCGTAAGCCTTGTAGGTCGTCACATCTTGCAGGGCAGCAGCAGGTACTACTGCAACGCCTGTATTCCACACTGGCTCCGACAATTAAGGAATTCAGTTCGTTTACTAACGTACGGTCAGAAAAGACACCTGTCGAACGCAAACGCAATGGTCTTTTTATTGCAAGCTTTTCTGAAGCATGCTGCCAGCGTCCCTGTGTGTACAAGCCAGCAAAAACTATTTTAGCTGAGTAAGAGTCTGAAGGGAATGAGGAGCACGCTATTGGCGGAGTATTTTCATGTGGCTCCTGCGTAATCAGCAAAATCTACATTGTGTTTAGTGTCAAACTTGATCTGGAAAAATTTATTTCGTTAGCCTTGTCGCATTTATTCCAAGTTTACTTTTATTTATATTTATTTTTTGCAAATGCTTTGATAAGGCGCTGCAGACACTGCTTTTCTCCAGTCCCGTAATATCTGTTTGGCCTGATTAGCTGCTCTGTAATTATACTTTTGAACACTTTGCACAATAAAAGTATAGGCGCTGTGTGTCATGAAAATTCGGACTTTATTGATTTAATTTTAAAGCAATACGTTACTTCATAACCCGTCAAAACTTGAACCATCCTCAGTTTTATGAGAATCGATCGAAGCCTAAGAACGATGTGTTTAACATGCACAACGAAGCCCGTCTTTTGAATGTGAGCTTTGCGCGAAACAAATTATTTGACGTACCTTTCAGACAGGAGGTTTTTTATAAAGAAAACGTCAAGGAGCACCTAATGATGAGGTGATTTTATATTTATGTTGTTCCTTTTTAGGAACTAAATGCTGTCTTAAATGGCAACTGGACGAATTACAAATAAACGTGATGCTGCAATGTCCACAAGTTGCATACAATCAAAGTAAATCCAATCCATGAATCAGAATATAGTTTATGAGGATTCAGTTGATTTTTCTGATGGTGAACTGCAATTTCATTTGCAAATGCTTAAATGAGTCAATGCTGCATTTGACTAAAACCGGTGCGATTTCCCAACAATAAAACGGTTATGTTTGACTTGCCACTAAGCTCATTTCCATCATTCTGCCCTCACTTGTAATCACATAGTTGTAAAGAGTTCGATGCTTCTTTATTCACGTGACAGGGATTAGGTAGTTGAACTCGGTATTTCCCAAAATTTGGCCATAGTGGAAATAAAGTCCACGAACTAAAAGCTAACTGGCCGGATTTTATCATCATTAAAAACGACGGCAAATGAGATGTTTAATCGTATTAACAAGGTATTATTCAGTTTCATATAGGTGTTTGCTTATGCGCTCATGCATACTGTTGCAAAAGCTCAGACCTTCTTTGAATGAAAATTTTAATTAAGCTATACACGCTTCAGTTCATTCGCCAAAGTTTAAAATCCTTCGCATGTTGCAAAGCTTTTGATTTTTCAGAGTATAAAAAACAATATTTATTAACGTTTCATCTACGAACACAACATAAGTATAAAGCGCGTGTTACCAGATAGATATATTCATTTTAAAACGTCACTTGTCAAATAAGTTACAATATACAAGGCAGAATATATATTGCACGACGTCATGCTTGGTGTGGTTACCAAAAAGCACATTGATCATGTGGAACAAGAAAAGGCCAACGCAATGGCAGACGCCTCAGATGCAAGCTGGTCCAGCGAGCGCAACGCATCTTGCCTCCATGGAGTTTGCTCCTTCCAACGCTGTCCGTTGACATTCTGAGCAATGTCATTAAAGACAAATCCGTTGAAATGCAAAAGATCGCGCTTTGACAGTGCGCTGGATGCAAGCAGGAAGTCGGCAATCGCGTCCGCATTTTCCACGTCAAAATCCAATTTGTCAATTCGTGCAGGCTGAAAGACCATTGTTATGATATGATGCATTTAAACCTATAAAATAATGAAGAAACGCAAAAGAAAAGGCGAAGTAATCAACAAATGCTTAATCACCAAATCAAATCTGTTCTCGTGGTCCCCAATGCGGGCTGAGTGAATCCTTACCGATGTTTGATTTGGATTGAGTTTGTGAATCACCCCTGCCAGTTGATGGTGAAATAAGCCACAGCTCGTGTCATAATATGTAACTATGAGCATTTAGGTGACGGACTAATCTCTGACTGCGAATGGAAACAGAACCTGATGTCAAAGAGAAAAAGAAAAGTCTATGCAATCAACAAATGCTTAATCACCATATAAAATCTATTCTCGTGGTCCCCAATGCGGGCTGAGTGAATCATTACCGATGTTTGATTTGGAGTGTTTTTTATGAATCACAGCGGCCGATTGATGGTGAAATATGCTACGGATGGTCACCTAATATGTAACTATGAACATTTAGGTGACGCACAAATCTGTGACTGCGACTAGAAACAGAACCTGATGTGCAAGAGTAAAAGAAAAACCGAAGTAATCAACAAATGCTTAATCACCAAATCAAATCTATTCTCGTGGTCCCCACTGCGGGGTGAGTGAAGGCTTACCGATGTTTGGTATAAATTGTGTTTAAGAATCAAAAAGCCCGATTGAGAGTGACAATAAGCTACATATCGTGACCTAATATGTAACTATGAATATTTAGGTGACGCACTAATATGTGACTACGACTAGAAACAGAACCTGATCTGCAAGAGAAAATGAAAAGGCGAAGTAATCAACAAATGCTTAATCACCAAATCAAATCTATTCTTTTGGTCCCCACTGCGGGCTGTGTTAAGCATTACCGATGTTTGATTTGGATTGTGTTTGTGAATCACCCCTGCGAGTTGATGGTGAAATAAGCCACAGATCATTACCTAATATGTATCTATGAGCATTTAGGTGACGCACTAATCTGTGACTGCGAATAGAAACAGAACCTGACGTGCAAGAGAAAAAGAAAAGTCGAAGTAATCAACAAATGCTTTATCAACAAATCAAATCTGTTATCGTGGTCCCCACTCCGGGCTGAGTGAAACCATACCGATGTTTGATTTGGATTGTGTTTGTGAATCACCCCTGCCAGTTGATGGTGAAATAAACCACAGATCGTTACCCAATATGTATCTTTGTGCATTTAAGTGACGCACTAATCTGTGACTGCGAATAGAAGCAGAACCTGATGTGCAAGAGAAAAAGAAAAAGCAAAGTAATCAACAAATGCTTAATCACCATGTCAAATCTATTCTCGTGGTCCCCACTGCGGGCTGAGTGAATGCTTACCGAGGTTTGATAGGGATTGTGTTTGTGAATCAAAAAGCCCGATTGAGAGTGACAATAATCTACAGATCGTGACCTAATATGTAACAATGAACATTTAGGTGACGCAATAATCTGCGACTGCGACAATAAACAGAACCGGATATGCAAGGTAAAACGAAAAGGCGAAGTAATCAACAAAAGGTTAATCACCAAATCAAATCTATTCTCGTGGTCCGCACTGCGGGCTGAGTGAAACCTTACCGATATTTGATTTGGTTTGTGTTTGTAAATCACCCCTGTAATTTGATGTTGAAATAAGCCACAGATCGTGAATTAATATGTAACTATGTACATATATGTGACGCACTAATCAGTGACTGCGACAAGAAACAGAACCTGATGCGCAAGAGAAAAAGAAAAGGCGAAATAATCAACAAAAGCTTAATCACCAAATCAAATCTATTCTCGTGGTCCCCACTGCGGGCTGTGTGAAGCCTTACCGATGTTTGGTTTGGATTGTGTTTGTGAATCACACCGCCCGATTGAGAGTGACAATAATCTACAGATTGTGACCTAATATGTAACTATGAGCATTTAGGTGACGCAATAATCTGTGACTGCGAAAAGAAACAGAACCTGATGTGCAAGAGAAAAAGAAAAGTCGAAGCAAACAACAAATGCTTAATCACCATATCAAATCTGTTCTCGTGGTCCGCACTGCGGGCTGAGTGGAGGCTTACCGATGTTTGATATGGATTGTGTTTGTGAATCAAAAATCCCGATTGAGAGTGACAATAATCTACAGATCGTGACCTAATATGTAACTATGAACATTTAGGTGACGCACTAATCTGCGACTCCGTAAATAAACAGAACCGGATGTGCAAGGTAAAATGAAAAGTCGAAGTAATCAACAAAAGGTTAATCACCAAATCAAATCTTTTCTCGTGGTCCCCACTGCGGGCTGAGTGAAGCCTTGCCGAAGTTTCATTTGAATTGTGTTTGTGAATCACACCGCCCGATTGAGAGTGAAAATATGCTACAGATCGTGACCTAATATGTAACTATGAACATTAAGTTGACGCACTAATCTGTGACTGCGACAATAAACCGAACCGGATGTGCAAGGTAAAATGAAAAGGCGAAGTAATCAACAAAAGGTTAATCACAAAATCAAATCTATTCTGGTGGTGCCCACTGCGGGCTGAGTGAAGCCTTACCGATATTTGATTTGGGTTGTGTTTGTGAATTACCCCTGCCATTTGATGGTGAAATAAGCCACAGATCGCGACATAATATGTAACTATGAACATTTGTGTGACGCACTAATCTGTGACTGCGACAAGAAACATAACCTGATGTGCAAGAGAAAAAGAAAAAGCAAAGTAATCAACAAATGCTTAATCACCAAATCAAATCTATTCTTTTGGTCCCCACTGCGGGCTGTGTGAAGCATTACCGATGTTTGATTTGGATTGTGTTTGTGAATCACCCCTGCGAGTTGATGGTGAAATAAGCCACATATCATTACCTAATATGTATCTATGAGCATTTAGGTGACGCACTAATCTGTGACTGCGAATAGAAACAGAACCTGACGTGCAAGAGAAAAAGAAAAGTCGAAGTAATCAACAAATGCTTTATCAACAAATCAAATCTTTTCTCGTGGTCCCCACTGCTGGCTGAGTGAAGTCTTTCCGATATTTGATTTGGATTGTGTTTGTGAATCACCCCTGCCAGTTGATGGTGAAATAAGCCACAGATCGTTACCTAATATGTATCTATGAGCATTTAGGTGACGCACTAATCTGTGACTGCGAATAGAAGCAGAACCTGATGTGCAATAGAAAAAGAAAAGGCGAAGTAATCAACAAATGCTTAATCACCAAATCAAATCTATTCTCGTGGTCCCCACTGCGGGCTGAGTGAAGCCTTACCGATGTTTGATTTGGAGTGTTTTTTTGAATCACAGCGGCCGATTGATTGTGAAATATGCTACAGATCGTGACCTAATATGTAACAATGAACATTTAGTTGACGGTCTAATCTGTGACTGCGACAAGAAACAGAACCTGATGTGCAGGAGAAAAAGAAAAAGCAAAGTAATCAACAAATGCCTAATCACCAAATCAAATCTATTCTCGTGGTCCCCACTGCGGGCTGAGTGAAGCCTTGCCGATGTTTGATTTGGAGTGTTTTTTGAATCACCCCGGCCGGTTGAGTGCGAGAATAAGCTACTGATTGTGGCCTATCTGAGGAAATGTTACAAAATGTGAACTTAATTCGCTGTGGCGCAAGACACGACCACCCCACATCCACGAAAGATATATTGCCTTATATTTACGACCATGCTTCAGAACAAGGCTTAGTTTGGTTTATAATTTTTTGTTTATTGTCTTTCGAATAACTTACCTTTTGGAAAAACCTCCAAATCAAAAGTCCACTTTTTGGAGGCCAATTATTCAGGGTCTAATATAGCTGTCAGCAGAAAAGGGAAATTTTATAAAACGTGAAAAAAATGGAAAACAGTAGCAAATATAACGTACTAGTACTTCGTTGATTGACCTTCGGCTTTTAAAATTGCTGTAAGTCCGGGGGTATGGAGACTACCAACTTGTCTATGGTGGTTTTGTCTATGTATTTTATTAAGCAAAAATTGTAACTTCCATCCCATAGAAATATGTTACCTTGCCTTGTCCCAATTTCTTATGATTACTACAAAAAGTTCTCCGAAGGGAGTACGGTCGGGGCTGTTGGCAGAGATAAAATATCTTCGAAGGCCACAGGCCAAGAGGCTGGCCGTGGTCTAAAATATTGGTCAGTTGAGGGTGAAATAAGCTACAGATCGTGACCTATCTGAGGAAATGTCACAAAATATGAACCTAAATCGCTGTGGCGCACGACACGACCACCCCACACCCACGAAAGTTATGCTGTCATACATTTACGACCAAGCTTCAAAACAAGGCAAAGCTTGGTTTATACAGTATTGTTTATGAACTAATGAATAACCTATTTTTTGGAAAAACCACCAAATCAAAAATCCACTGTAATGCAGGCCAACTATTCAGGGTCTAATATAACTGTCAGCAGAGAAGGGAAATTGCATAAAAGATCAAAAAATGAAAAACAGTAACAAATATAACGTGCTAGTACTTTGTTGATTGACCTTCAGCTTTCAAAACTGCTGTAAGGCCGGGGGTATGGAGACTACCAACTTGTCTATGGTGGTTTGGTCTATGTATTTTAATAAGCAAAAATTTTAACTTCCATCCCATAAAAATATCTTACCTTGCCTTGTCCCAATTTCTTTTGATTAGTACAAAACGTTTTTCGTTGGAAGTACGGTCGGGGCTGTTGGCGGGGATAAAATATCTTCGAAGGCCACAGACAAAGAGGCTGGCCGTGGTCTAAAATATTGGATTTTAGTCATATGGTGGATTGAAATCATATTTCCTTTGAGCGGTGGACAGAGGCGTTATCCTGCAATATCACATTGTGCATTCGATGTCTATGAATGTCGTTGTAACTGAAGGCATCCTTTTCGACTTGGATGAACGCCTTGCTATTTATCGTCTCCACTGATAAACGTTAGATCTGCCGCTCTCCGAATTTGGTGAGCATCCAAACCATCAGACGTCGGCAGTTCATTAAATTTGGCGTCCACATAGTGTGCGCTCGTGGATAGTCCTTCCCATATATGTCCACCTGCGGCGACTTCGGGGGATCGTCTAAAAAGAAGTTCTCATCACCAAAGTTGTCTACTTAAAAATGTCTTTGTCATGGCGTTTTGCTGATGAAGACCAAACGCTTTTATTCTCTTCTAATTATGTGCATAGAAAACATGGGCAGGTGCTCTCTGTAAATGAACTAAATGGGGCATATAACGAAACTTTTTAGTGTCAGACGAAAGAAATTGTCGTACTGCTTGCTTGTGCACCGTTGTGGCTCATCTTGCTCAGTTCTATGCATTGTTTTATTATTAATAATTCTCCAGAGAGTGACCTGGTTAATGTTGAAAATACTAGCTAACAAGTCACGCTGCAACGCTTCAGCTGCCAATTTTCGTATCCGTTCAAAGTTAACTTCCGATGGGAACTCTTTTGACATTTTACTGCACGGCGTGGCGCAGAAAAGTAACAGTTTTGTAGCGCGCAATCTATATATACGTGTTAACGCCTATGAGTTCCTTGTGTAGTAAAACAAACACAGTCGAACAAGCTTCTTACTGAGTTTAACGGTATGACACGTTACAGTTTTAGTAATAGAACTTAGAAAGATCAAATTACAATTTGATTCATGAGAATAATGTGTTCTTTCATACTTGAATCAGCCTGATTTTCATAAACTAAAAAATCACAATTTCCGTTTCCAGAGTGGACGCCTTCGATATTTTTATTTGCTATATAAATGTTTCTTTATAGCGCAACGTGTGCAACTAAGAGGTCTTAATGGAGGACACGTATTAAAATAGGAAATTAAGTGGATGTGCGGAGATGAATAAAACTAGACTAGTATGACTTTTTCTGTAGAAATAACCACACCAGATATATTCCGTCCCCTCAATTCAATTACCGCTTCCGGCATTTCATGAGTTAGGTCATCAACTGTATGTGTTAAGCGACGCTTGGATAGACATGCCTGTCGGTGAATTTTGCCTTGAAGTGAGCACGGCTGACAGCTCTGCCGTCTGGCCTGACCTGACCAGGCAGCAGCAACAAATGATAGTTATCCTGTCACCATCGCGACAACCTCGTTTCACGCGCACAACTGAGTCCTGCAACTGGAATCTAGCCACCACCCCTCTTTGAGGCATCCAATGCGTAGCGGTGCGGATGGAGTGCAGTAACATTGAGCACCTGCGGTAGCCGACGAAGACCATGCCCAGACGAACTCAGTTGTCTTTCTGGGGTGATATGTGTTATGCTTGCAATGTTGTCACAGCGAGCGCGGACCGTTCGGTCGAAGACCCGGTTGTCGGCAGGCCTCCCTCAAAGTGGGACCCCTGCCGGCCCACATTGTTGTTGTTGTGCAAAAATCAGGTCATTTGTTGTGTGGACCAGGGGGGTTTGGAGTGGAGCGCCAAAAATGCGGGCTCGACCGTGACATCCACCTGTGCCCTCCTCCGTCTACGGTCATCTGGACATTTTCTTGACACCGGTTGCAGGTGAGGGAGAAGGAGAGATTACGGTAAGTCTACTATCACTATAAAGTAAATGTTCGCACACGTCACAGTCCCTGCTCCCATCCTGTTGTGGAGGACACGGTGAAATCACCGAAATCAACGGTCAAACTATCGGTGGGTACAATAAACTAACAGACGGGCGAACAAATTTTAGCATCAAGCATCGTCACAGCCTTTGGAAGTAGTGCGTAAGTGTACTTTTGGATAATTGCGCAGTGAGCTTTCTGACAAACCTGTCAGCCTGCTCTCAGCATGATGTCTTCACTGTTACCAATAATATTATCTCATTTAGTATGCAACCTAAAAGGACTCCTTCCTTAGTGATGCATTTACCTCCTCGAGAGCCCCCACTCATCCAGATAATTTAGTGGTAGCTGTCTTTGGTGGTAAAGTGAAGATCTCAGTATTGATCAGCATTTGTGTGCTTTAAACGACGCTGTTGAGAATGTGCAAGTATCACTATCATTTATTGTTGCCGCTGCTGCTGCTGCTGTTACCAGGTAAGATCGGGCTGATCGAGTTGCCAGACGTGATCACGCCACGGCAACATCCACCGACAGCCTAAGAGACACCTTCATCGGCCGTTGAGAATCCAACTAAGCTAAAATAGTTAGTGCTGTCTGCCCTTGGTGGTGGCTATGGATCCCACGTGCACGTCCCAGTTGTTACCAGCGTTTGTACGCCCAAAACAATTCTGTCGTGTGTAAAAGGATCACTTTAATTTGTTGTCGCAGCTGCTGCTCCCAGCTCAGGTCAGGTCAAGCAGATCGAACTGTTGGACGTGCTCACCTCACAGCGAAATTCACCGACAGCCTTGTCAGCGCAGACAATTAGTGCACGCGCGTACGACCGCAACGTCCCGTTCTCCACGCACAGACGGGCATTAGCCTAGTCGGCAGGTCCTAACCTAGTTCTCAGGCGCATGTAGACAGAGGTGTCGGCGGGTTATGTTGTGAAGTGATCACGTCTGACAGGTCGATCAGCCGGACTTACCTGACTAGACCTGACCTGACAGGAGCAGCAGCAGCAGGTGGAGCAAGTGATAGTGATATCGCTGCAGTCGCGATCGCGTCGATTAGGCGTACAAACACCCATATCAGCTGAGATGTGCAACTGGAATCTAGCCACTACCAGAGGAGATTACCAACTACTTTAGTTGAGTAGGAGAAGAGAAGACGCAAGTTGCCTGGTAGTGTACATCGGATAACAATATTACAGTGCGTGAAATGTCGGCTGAAATTCTGAAATTCGTTTTCGATTAGGAAGGATTACTTGGTCGCGGTTTTGATACTGATTATCTTAAGGCAGGATGTCAGCTTTTAAAGGCATTTCTTTTCAATCTCCTGTAGAAAGCGGCTCCGTAAAAGATGACTACTTAAGTAGCATGCATATTCACATTTATTTTCGATGGTCATGGAAATTAAAATATATTTTATGGAAACCACAAACAAAAATATGCTTTCTTTTAGTCAAGCAAAAGAGAATCACATCTCCGTTATAGTTTTTACTTAAAGAAGGAGTATAATTAGGTCTTAAAAAGTTTTCTAATTGCCGAAAAATTTGGAACTTGATCATTCGTCGCATTAGCGCTTAGTGATTACACTCTACAAGGTACATGTGTTCCGCGTAAAGAAAATTCCATATTTTTTATGTCATTAAAGAGATATCATACAGGGTCAATAAAATTTTGCAATGTATGCGGACCATGTTGTACATTTCATGAGCAGCAGTTGTAAACGGCCAGGTACGACGCTATGTGAATGGACATATCGTGGTCTTCAAAAGTCTCATAATAAGAAACTTTTTAAAACCTAATGACACTCCTTCCTTAAATATAAAATAAAAAAGACGTCATTCTCCATTGATTAACTAAAAAAGCGCATTTTTGTATATGGTTTCTATAAACTATATTTTAATATCCAAGATCATCGAAAATCAATGGGAAAAATGCATGGTACTTAAGTAGTCATTTTTTTACCGAGCACGCTTTCAACAGAAGATTAAAAAGAACTTCATTTAAAAGCCGACATCCTGCCAAGTCCAAAATGTTATAAGAGTATGCACTTAGATAATCAGTATCACAACCGCGACCAAGTAATCCATCCTTATCGAAAACGCATTTCAGAATTTCAGCCAACATTTCATGAGATAGGTCACGCACTGTAGTTATTTTGAAACACAAGGCTGCAAGCGGACCCACTTATCGATATTTAGTGAAATGTCAGAGGACTAATTGTGCAATCAGCAAAAAACACTTATATTGATAGAACATTTTGCGTATCATGTCCGCTTCCAAAAGCTACGTCGATGATCCACTTCAAGATTAGTTCGCCAGCCTGCTATTGTACCTAATAGAAAAAGGACGGAGAATGTAATCTTCTGACAATGCATGCTGCATTTCGCAACTTTTAAGACGAAATCGCAACTTTTGCCGAGGGAACATTTGCATTAATATATTATCGGTATTCCACTCTAGAATAACACAAATTAGATAGATTTTAGGGTTTGCGGCCGCTCTTACCTTTCAAATGAAACCGTTACAATCGCGATTTTTTGTGAAACTCTCTGGAACACTGTTGCTTAAAGTTAGTCGCAACCTGCAGTGCTTCAGAAACATCATTTTTTTTAAATGGATGGTCTTAGAATGCGCAGCTATCCGAACAGAAATTGACCGGCATATGCCATCCCACGCAAATCATCATCGGATGCGCCACTTCCTTCCACGGAGAGCATTTTTATTGATTTTGACTAAGAATTGCTGCCTTCAGTTCAGATGGGAAAATGTTTGAAAATTCGATCATATGCTTCATTATGGGCTTTTTAGCGAAATCGATAGAGATGAGTGGGATTACTGCGAGTCCCACTGAACAATTCACGTTCCGTCACTGTTTAGCCAATCACAGCATTGCAATAGTCGATTGAACGACGATAGTATAATTGTTAGCCTGGGTTACGTCATCCCGTATAAAAGTAATAGTCGGCGCCTACTGTTCATGGGAGTTTTGATGGAATCCCTAGGCATGGATATGCGTTTGTGGCACCTACGCTTTCGTTGAGCCCCCGTCATACCATAAAAATAAATGTTAATTTGGACCATTGTCAGAAGCAGTCCATTTAGAAGTGTGGTTTATATTCATGCACGCATATATTTCATCAGGCTAGGTAAGAACAAACATTCCGCAAACCGAGCTTATACAATTACATCAAGTATAAAGCATGAAGTCAGCGTTATCTTCCGTCAAGTGAGCAGAAGCATATGTATGTGTATGCATGTAATCTAGTAAACAGATATGAAAAAAGTAAAACCATTCATACTCCTTATGTGGTGTTTTTGTATAGTCTGGCCTTTGTGGGCCACCTGGAAGAGGTTCGTTCAAAAGCTGTCATGCTAAATTAGTGCCAAGATCTTGGGATTGTGCTACAGGCCGATTAGATTGCAAACCATAAAAGGCATTTCAGCGGTTACACTAACATTGCATGTGTTAGCACACACACTGTAAGTCAAGCGAGTGCAAAATATAGGGAGATATTTTTGCATGACAATCGGTATTAAATGGCAACCTTAATAATCCTTCCTAATCGGAAACGCATTTCACGTGGTCGGTCGTTTAGCGCACGTTCTGCACTACGTATGTTTTTTGCTTCGTCTGCATAGAGCGCCGTTAAAAATGGACGTAGGTGTAGGCATAATAGAATTGAATTTTTAAATCTGGGTTCTCTTGGGTGTCTTACGTTTTTTTAATATGCAAGTAACGTATATGGGAAAAATTGTGCAACACATTGCACATACTGGACACCCGTTGCTAGTCCAAACTATATATTCCAGTAGGCATATGAGGAAGCCAAAAATAATCTATACAGGTGTTTTCCTAGCAGTGCATAAAGGCCAGAAATACTGTGCGCCAAATCTACACTTTTTTGCAAAAGATGACATCTCGATCGCCGGCTTTAAAGCACTACATATTTTACCAAAAAAAAACTCAAAAATACAATTTTTTATTAGAAGGCGCCTGCCGCCCCCCGCATATGAGGCGCTGCGGCAAAAACTGCGAGACTATTTCCGCCTTCCTACACAACAAAGTTCATCAATATTGGGGCAGAGAAAGGTCGCATCTGCCGTTCTTGGCTAAAACCCTTCCGCGTAATGACGAATGTACGAAAAGCACACTCAAGAGAGATAATGGCAGTTCGTTGACCAAAAGTCTTTGGAACTTGCTTTCTGATTCGACAAATGTAAGCTTGCTTTGTTAGTTTTGATCAATTTCTTGCTGAACTGCGCGATTGGTCTACATTCTGCGGTCAAGTTAAATTAGCTGGCGCAATTTTCTCTTTTACAGCGCACACCAATATGCTCATCTTCGATACCTGGTCCTGGCCCAATCCCGAGAAGTGGCCCAATATCCTCATTTGCACTACAGTATGATGTTACAAATTATGATTAAATGCACAAAGTCAGAATAAACCCGAAGCATTTCTTTATCAGTTCACACGTATTCTCTATACTCCCATCCTTCATGGACAGGACTGCAACACTAAAAATAAAAAGGAAATGAAATAAGGGATTTAGTGGGTTACCATCTTCCCTTTAAAACTCATTCTGCCCCACGGCATTCATAAGATCCTATAAAAATGAAATGTTTGAAAGGGTGAGCTCTTTAGATGCGATAGTAGCTTTGTGGTGTTTCAATGTTTTTGACTGCATCATTCAGACAGATGGCATATGCGGGAACGTTTTGTTTGCCATAGCAATAACATGGTGTATACCGGAAGAGTCACATGCGACGAAGTAGAAATAACCGACACGAATCGTTTATACACGATTATAGTCCAAACTTCCAATGTCAGGAAGCTCATATCGTAAAGCGTCAAAAGGAAAGGTTAAAATCAAAGGGTCATTAGCTCCCCCAGATTCCTTCAAAACTCGCGTATTGTCTCGGCAAGGCAACAACGGGCGTGTGCATGAAGTGAGCATTTAATATGTGCTAAAGGTATCTGACATGTCAATTTGATAACATTCAAAGAGTCTTTAAAATAGCTATTTAAATTGCATAAGACAAGCTATAACGATAATGGGGTAATTTTGTTTCTTAGACATCATACACTAAAGAAAAGCGAGAGTTTTACAGACACGGGTCAGATGTCAGCACTAGGGCTGATAAGATTGCCGTCCCGATACCGGCTGTCGTTGTGTCCCTCCAGTAACCAGTCGTTGTCGGGATAGTTCGGAGCTATTTAAATCTTAGACTTATGTTTGACACGAGGTCTGTTTTTGGCAAAAAAATAATTTTTGGGTAATCGAAACAATCTAGAGTGTACACATTTCCCAAACCTAAACGCCGTGCAAGTTAGTAATACAGCGTTTGGGACAGTGTGTCAAATAAGACCATCCTAAATACTCTTCTCCATTTATAGCAACAGCCCTTTTTAACCGGCTAGTCAACGACGAAATCCTTCTTCTTCTGCATTTGAGGACAATCTTGTATTTTCACCTATGTTGATAAGGACCGAAATGCAATGGCAGAAGCCAGCCACATCACGTGGTTCAGATAGAATTCCCCCACCTGTCCTACCAGAATTAGCTGACGTACTGTGTGAGCCGGTATCCATGATATTTCAGAAGTCTATGGAAGAAGGCAAACAGCGGAGGAATGGAAAACGACGCATATCTCTCCAATCTATAAATGGGGATTCAGGTTGGAGCCCGAAAATTACCGTCCTATCAGTTTAACCAGCATTTTGGGCAAGGTCGCGAAACAACTTACTAAAGGACATTTAAGGTCGTACCTGGAGCAGAGGAACCTCTTGTGTGTTGCGCAGCACGCATTTCGTCATGGTTATTTTTGTCTTATAAGCAGTCTTTACTCGCAGGAAAAATGGACAAGAGTCAAAGAACAGGACCGTCCAGAGGATAACATCTTCTTTGATTTTAAGAAAGCATTTAATAGCGTTTCTAATGGAGGGCTCCTGCAGAAGATTTGGTTGTGGAATGCTGCCTTCCGAGCGCTGCAAAAGAGTCGTCCAAAAGACAAACAGCATCAGGCATTGGATTAGGCGTGCCTTCACAATCTTACCTCCAGTACTCTTCTCACGGATATTCGGCCCGTTCGTCAGGCCGCATTTGGAATACAGAATGCCATTATGGACGTCCTGTATGAAGAAAGACAGTGATGTCATAGAGCAGGTGCAATGTCAGGCCACAAAAGTGGCGGATGGTCTCAGTACTCTGTCATATCCAAAATGGCTGATCCAGCTAAACTCGTTTCTCCTATCCTATAGACGAATAAGGTGTGACCTGGTATAGACATTCCGCATTGTCCACGGACATAAATGTTCGCTCAAGTCTGACGATATCTTCTACTTCACGACCATGATTCACCTGCGCGATAATCCGCACAAAGTCAAGCGGGAGCGTACACGCCTAGACCATCGGAAGTTTTCTTTCAGCCAGCGTGTTGTTCGACCGTGGAACTCACTCCCAAAGGAAATACTGAAGTTTGATAAAATGGCTTTTTCAAAGGGCAGCTGGATATTTGATCTTTGAGAAACAACGTCTCTCACTGCATGATTGTCTGAGCCCAGCCATAAATTGCATTTCCTGAGTTCACCCCAATGTAAAGTATCCCTGTAGTTTCATGAAGGTTTTCCCACGCAAACTGCACAATTGACTGCATTTTATGCTGATTGCATATAATTGCACTTCAAATTGCATATGTACATTGAAAAGACCGTCTGCTGCACGCTTCGTAGTCCAGCACTGTAAAACAGATTCTGTAAATAAATATGTTACTAGCAAAATGCTAGTAGGTTGTTTATTTACTATTTATATCGTATACATAGGCTTCAAGAGGCTTATCAAGGGCATTTCCTACTTCCCTAAAAAAATGTGCTATTAGTTATGTTGGGCAGCAGACATTCCAATATGCGGTCTTGAAGAGGCCAGGCGGTTCGGTTGCTTTATTTTGTTAAAGGAATGACCTGCAGGTCAGGAACTGTGTCACATAGATCACCCTGTATTCACGTCACATTAACACAGACGGCCAACCGCCAATCACTGGCTGTCCTAAAAGTAGAATTATGCTTCTTTTGCGTTAGCCAGCATCCTCGCCATATAAAGCCGTGCTCAAGACCTCTGAAACAGTTTTCGAATTACACAGGCGAATGCTTTCTTTGGGAACTATCACACTATTTGCGATCGTAACGTACACGCGTCGACTCAGAGCCTGCAAATACAACGATGACATATGTAAGTTGTTATTGTAAATAAAATTAACAGTGCAGTTAGGTCGCGACATTTCATTTAACTCCCGGGTATTTTGTATGAATTTCGGAATATACTGTGGGAATTAACTGAGTTGCTTAGACTTGTAGCAAAATGTAGCCTCATTCATGTACATATTTTTTTTTATAAAAGTCCAGAACGCCTGTTACCGAAGCATGAATTTCTGTGATATTGGGAACGTTAGTATGTTCATTTTATATGTTGACACAGTCAACAGTGCGGAGTCATTCGCGATATTTCAGAACAACGAAAGCGCTCATTCCTGGAGCACTGTGATTAACCTTTTAAATGGTAAACGCTTGCTCATCGGTGTGAAAAGAGAGAGAGAGAGAGGAATTCGCTTTATTTTGAAATCATAAGTTCAAAATTTTCAGCAAAAAATTGGCTCCATTCACTATGGGCAGTAAATAAGTTAAGAGATTATTCAAGAGTCAAAAAAAGATTATTATGGGGATAGTTCAAGTCTAAGCTTCTGTATTTCTGTCTCTTCGCCGGTAAGATAGCGCGCTAGGAATGGCAATGCAGAAGCTCGATAAACCGATATGCGACAGGATATAAGTCGGAAGCTGCGACGCATCGGGCGGAAAAGAATTCATAGGCATAAGATCAGAACGTTAGGGATGGGCAACGTCATCTAGAATTCGATCAGAAAATTGCTTGACCGCATTGAAGTGTCGTGGTTAGATAGTGTCAACTTAAAAAAGATAAGAAACACCAGCATCAGAAGAGTGCATGCGGAGTATTCGTTTCAAAATTAAAAGATACTTTTTTTAGCAAAGCAGGAAAAATGGCAGGATAGCAGTATAGGATAAGAGGAAGAATGCAGGCATCAATGAATCCCCAGACTAAGGGTTGAGGTTAGTGGTACGAACGTAAACGACGTATTTAGTAAAGAAGTTTGCAAACTTTAATAAATAAGGACTCAAATATGGAGGGAAAATGAAAGATTTGAGGACAAAGTAACGCCGACGTATCTGAAGGAGGATACTTCATTAGGAACAATGTCACAGGAATCAGGATTAGGAGAGGGCAGCATTCGAAAAATACACTGGACTGAAGTTTGGTTGTTAATTAGGAGACCATTTTCCTCCGACCACACTAGGACATGGTTTAGGCCATCCTTTAGAGACCGGAGGTGTGTCTGACTTTTAGAGGGTGTCCAACAACCACATCATCAGCATACTTGACCAAAAGACAGTAATTAGGTGACCTTAGCTCGTCAGTGTGGAGGGAGAAAATGTGAGGGAATAGAATGGAACCTTGAAGAAAACCGCAGTCATTGGGAAGGGTCGAAGATTTCCGTTTGCCAGATTTGAAAAATGGAGTGCGGAAGGTAAAATAATCTCTAAGCCAGGAGACGACCCAGCCTGGAGAGCCACATACGGAGGTTTTGGAAAGGAGAAGAGGGCGCGGGACGGTATTGCAGACGGAGGAGTAATCAAGAAATTGGCAGTTTAGCTGTTGGAACGTATTACATACCACTACTTTATTATTATATTTCATTTTTTGTTGACGCCTTGAGGACAGCTATTTTATTAAGCCACACGCTGTCATGAATTTCAGCAGGGGATCAGTGAAGTGTTACTAACAAAAAGCCAACATGTGTTAACTTTGTAGACATAACACCGTGTCAAAGTACCGGAGGAAATTTGCGCCTTGCCGACATCCTACAGTATCGACTCCGCCGGAAACCTGCGTTTAGTGTACACAAACCGCACGTTGGTGGTATCCAGACAAACTTACACATACGTGTTTTATCTGAACCAATAATACATTCTTGCTATGTTGTATACCAAGCGGTCGATGCACACGTCTTCAGATTGGCATGCAATGCCACATTTCCTCGCATAAACATCCATTTGCTTCACGGAGTAAACACTTTTACTTGATTTTTATTGCTGCCTTACATTCAAAAGCATCTACTTACACTTTGCGCACAGAGGGCATGAATACAAGGATTAAAATACTTAATGAATAAACTCTAGCAGGACACTTCTATAGGTTATTTTGATAAAAAAAACCTAATGTAGTCAATAATGATAGCTGAACTCGATTAGATCTGAATATGGCTAGAGTGGAAATTTAAAAAGCAGATGGCATTTTTATGTTAGATGTGGTTTTCAGTAATTGCATCTATTATTCTGGAACAAATTAGCCAC
Source organism: Spirometra erinaceieuropaei (assembly GCA_902702965.1). Classification (NCBI taxonomy): domain Eukaryota; kingdom Metazoa; phylum Platyhelminthes; class Cestoda; order Diphyllobothriidea; family Diphyllobothriidae; genus Spirometra; species Spirometra erinaceieuropaei. The sequence goes on from CACRXP010000721.1 coordinate 250,847, forward strand.
TGGGGTTAAATACTTTGGCTGTTCGTGAAACCCAGCGTCCGTCACTTTGGAAACGCAGCATAAAATGCCGACATATGCTTATCTGTTTTTCGGTTTACACCTGGCATTTATATAAATTTCTCTCAAACTATGAAAGTGAGACGAAGTTGAAAGGCATCTGTATCCGCCGAGTATTAAAAGACATGTGTTGGAGTATGAGCAAGCTGTAATTTTTTCCTGTTTCCATTGTAGTTGACAGTGAATCCTATCATAGAAATGATAACTCAGTCTGCAAATATGGACCAATTCACCTTTAACGTGGAAAATGCGTACGCGATTGCGGACTTCCTGCTTGTTTCCAGTGCACTGGCTGAACGCAGCGTATTGCATTTTACCGGATTCATTTTCAATGGCCTTCGGCGTAATGTCTACAGAAAGGGTTGGAAGAGACTATCACCGTGGAAGCAAGAGGCACTGCGTTCCCTCGATATTCTTGTGTCTGAAGCGTCCGCCATTTCATTAGCCACCTCATGTTCCACATGACTAATATCCTCCATACGAATCAGAACGATTGTCAGGCCGTGCCAGCTGTATTCTGCCTTGTAGCACGTGTATTCTTGGTCAAACACATTTTTTATAAAAGACACTATACACATTTCGTCGCATACGCTCCCTTTTAAAATGTTTTTGGTCGTTAATAAAATGAGAAATTCAAAGATATAATTGTTGTTTCAAAAAGCTGTTCAACCATAGATTTTAATTATATATATGTGCCTTGTTGGCCTACGGTAATAGTAGATATGCACTGCGTTTGCCTCTGTACCCAGTGTCATGGCACATTCACGAAGACCGGAGGCGGGAAGGGGCGCACATTTCTGGCACAGCGTACCACCGCACACACTGGTCGCGATAAGCATTTGGCCGGGGCTTCACGCACTTCAAAAAAACAGCGGAACTACTTTTAGCGGCAGCCATTGAAGCCTCACTCTCCGTCCACCAGTCGGCCACCACACACACACACACACACACACACACACACACGACAGTTCGACCGTCGATTTCGACGATGTCCACCGTGTGCCCCACAGCTGCAGCAGCGGTGGGAGCTGGGACGGTGACTTGCGCAGGGGTTTATAGTGCGGGTAGACTTGCGCTGCATCTACCTACACTCTCTCCTCCTCCCCCGCCTGGGCCCGGTGTCAAGGCAGAGTCAAGAAGACCGGAGACGAGGGAGGTCGCAGGTGGATGGCTCGGACGGATCCTCACCTTGGCGTTCCACCACACCCCCTGGTCCACACAACAATGACCAGGATTTCAACCAACACAACATGGATTTGGAGGCTGGCACGGCCGAAGCCGCACCTGGGCGTGCCGCCAACGCCTGACTCGGATCCCACACTGTGGTGGGAATGCCATAAAGGCCACATTAAAAAGGAGCCATTGCAGCCTGACTCTCAGACCGCCTCCAGTGAAGGAGGAGGTCCAAGGTACCCCGTCAGTTGGCAACCTTCCAAGCCACGGCTTTTAGCGCACCGTGATAGCTTCAAGCGCGTCAGATTGATTATAGTGAGGAAAATGCGCTGAGTCGTCGACCTCACTCTCCCTTCCCATTCCCACACCCAAGCCGCTGTCCGAGCCGGTCAGTAGACTGGAGTGGGGAATGGGCGCGGTGGCTGACATGGTCGACTGACCATGCTTGCGCGCGCCACAGCACGACCTGGCCCCCCATACACACAAACACCAGGATTTCACACAACGGGGGTTGAACGGCGTGTCTCTCACTTGCGTGAGAGTGCCGTGGAAGGTGCTGTTGCAGCCCGTCCCCAGCCCATTAGTCCGCCACTACACACAACACACACACACAACGTGACGAACTGCGTGAACCGAGAGCGGGCCTCAATCAGCAACCTTCCTATCCACGACACTTGACGTGTCGGGATAGTCTCGGACACAGGTCACCCGAGCAACCGAAACCGCATGGGGACCGAGTCGAGATGCACACTTCCCACTTGCGTGGGAGGCGGCAGTTGAGTGCATGGGTGTGTGTCTCTGTGCGATGGATTCGCAAGTGACCGACCAGGCCGATGCGTGAGGTGAAGGTGCGTGGACAATGTGGGCATGAGAGGTTGGCGGTGTCCGTGTCAGCTGTAGAGGAATCAGTGGTGTTGGTGGTGGTGGCGGTGGTGGTGGTGGTCGGCGCGTGTGACGATGGAGCGAGGATGGGTCTGGGCGTGGTGGATGTGTTGGATGTCGCGGCAGTATCGGAATTGTGGCTAATTCCGCTCTCGTGGGTGCGCAAGTGGCCGAATAGACCCATGCGATGCGTGAAGGTGCGAGGGCAGTGTGGGCAGTGGAGGCGAGTGCGGTGAGTGTAGGTTGGTGCTCCAGGCACTGGTTCGCCAGTCTCTGTGCGATGGATTCGCAAGTGACCGACCAGGACGATGTGTGAGGTGAAAGTGCGGTCACAGTGAGGGCAGGTGTAGTCCTGATCCTCATCACTGGAATCGGGAGGGGTGGGGGTGGTTGCTGTTGTTGTGTCGTGGTTGGCGATGTGTGAGACGGCAGTCTGAACGGGCACCGCTGGGGAAGTGGAGGAGAAGGGGGAGGATGGAAGTGGTGGTGCAGG
>CACRXP010000721.1:265787-292606 GCA_902702965.1 Spirometra erinaceieuropaei
AAGTTCTCGCAGGTGGCGGAGAATAGGTCCATGCTCCGTTGCATCTCCTCTTCCAAGGCGGTGTTCAGGGCGCAGTCGTCAGCGAAGAGGAGTTCGTGCACGGTGGCTGTGGATACACGCGATTGGAAGTTCATGCGCCGGTCATTCAGCAGATGACCGTCCGTTCTGTAGGCGATGCGGATTCCAGGGTGTTCGTTGCGGTAGGCGTCCATCAGCATAGCAGAGAACATAAGACTGAAGAGGGTAGGCGCCAGCACACAGCCCTGCTTCACGCCGTCGGTCACTGCAAATGCCTCTGAGACAGCTCCGTTGTCCGTGACTCGCGCCATTATACCGTCGTGCAGCTGACGCACCATCTGAGTGAATCGCTCCGGACAGCCGAATTTCTGCATGATCTTCAACAGTCCTTCACGATTCACCGTGTCGAAGGCTTTCGTCAGGTCCACGAAGGTAGAGTACAGGTGGGTCCGCATCTCCTGGCACTTCTCCTGAAGTTGGCGGGCTGCGAAGATCATATCCGTGGTCCGACGATGACGACGGAAGCCGCATTGGCTTTCCGGCAGCAGGCCCTGTTCCAGATGGTTGTTGAGGCGATTGAGCAGGATGCGAGCGTAGATCTTCCCGCCGATGTTCAGTAGGGAGATGCCGCGGTGATTGTCACAGACTTGGCGATTCCCTTTGCGCTTGTAAAGGTGCACGATAGTTGCGTCCTTGAAATCTTGCGGGAATTCACCTTGAGGCCACATCTCCTGGAAGAGCGCAGTCAGCTGATCCATCAGTAGGGGACTTCCGTGTTTGTAGACCTCAGCAGGGATTGCGTCCGATCCGGGTGCTTTCCCGCTGGAGAGCTGCTGCACGGCCCTGATCGTTTCCTGGAGAGATGGCGGGAGGTCGAGGTCCACGTTTGTCTCTACTTGCGGCAAGCGGGCGATGGGGGCGTCGGAAATGACGGAAGGGCGGTTGAGGACGCCTCGAAAGTGCTCGGCCCATCGCTGCAGGATTTGCGTCTTCTCAGTCAGGAGAGTGCTGCCGTCGGCGCTGAGGAGAGGAGCAGTGCCCTTCGTCGGCGGACCGTAGACAGCTTTGATCGCGGAGAAGAAGTTCTTCCATTCGTTGCGGTCCGCGTAGCCTTGGATCTCCTCAGCTTTGCGAGCAGTCCAGGCGTCCTGCATCTCGCGCAGTGGTTGCTGAAGCTGTCGGCGACTGCGGTAGAAGGCAGCTTTGTTGTCCTCAGTGGGGTGATCTGCGTAGGCTTTGTGTAGGCGGTTCTTCTCGGCAAGCAGATTGCTGATGGCAGCGTCGTTGTCGTCGAACCAGTCCTGGTGTTGGCGGGGAGCGCGATCGAGGACGGCGACCGCCGTCGACTGGACTATGTCCCGCAGTAGACACCAGCGGTTCTCCACGGAGGCGTTCTCGGCAGCGGCGGTGGCAGCGTCGTCGGCGGCGGCAGCGATAGGAAGGTTGTCTAGCCGTTGAGCTAGCTCATTGCTGAAATGGAGACGGTGAGCAGGCAAAGACAACAAAGCAACATTCAGCTTACCTGGAGGTCGCTTACCTTGTGGTCTTCTGCGAGGCTGTAGGCGAATACGCAACTTCGAGATGACGAGGCGGTGGTCGGTCCACCCGTCAAGCACCCGCGATCGCCTTCGTCACCAGCACGTCCCGCTGATCTCGCCTCTGGACGAGGACATAGTCCAGCAGGTGCCACTGACGCGACTGATGCCTCCAGGTGGCCTTTTCTCGCTCCGGCAGACAGAAGAACGTGTTCGTCAGGATGAGGCGGTGTTCTGCGCAGGTGCGGAGGAGCAGCAGGCCGTTGTCGTTGGGGCCGCGGAGACCGTGAGGACCCAGCACTCCACTCCAGGCAGTATGGTCTATGCCGACGCGGGCGTTGAAGTCGCCAAGGACAATCAAATTGTCCGCCTTCGACATAGTCGCCAAGAGGGCGTGCAGACCCTCGTAGAACTTGTCTCTTGCGGCGGCGTCGGGGCTGCTCATCGGCGGAGCGTAGGCGCTGATGATTGTGGCGAATTTGCCCCCACCCCGCAGAGGCAGACGGAGGCTCATCAGGCGATCGTTGATACCCTGCGGCAAACATGGTAGTCGTCCCACGATGTCGTTCCGGATGGCGAAGGCGACACCCGCGTCTCGTCCCTCTGCCTTGGGTCGACCATTCCAGAAGAAGGTGTAGCCGGCACCCACCTCCTCCAGTTGGCCTTGTTCGGAGAATCGGGTCTCGCTGAGTGCGGCGATGTCCACCTTGTAGCGCGCCAGTTCTCGTGCCACTAGCGCCGTCCTCCGTTCCGGTCGGTTGCTCCTTGGATTGTCTAAAAGGGAACGAACATTCCAGGCTGCCAGAGTGAGCGGGCTCACCCAGTCAGTCTGGGGAAAACGAGTGGGGCGACGGGAAGGAGGTGGAGAAGAAGATGACGAAGGAGGAGAATAGGCAGAAGAATAGACGGAGATAGAGGTAGAAGAGGTAGGATGAGGCGAAGGAGTATGGTTGTTGTTGTTATTGGTATTGTTGTTGTTTCGGTTTTGAGTGTTTCGACCATGTTTAGACGTCTGCGGCCCTGGCTAGCCTGGAGACGGCGTGGTGCCCAGCAGTGTTTAGGCCACCTTTTCTAGGCCCTCCCCCGTAATGGGGACAGGCAGTGCCCCCCGAATCGGGCTGCCTGTGTGCCTGTTTGGCGCGACCGAATCCCACTATGGGACCACGACTTTATGTTTGTAGTGGAGAACGACCGCATATGCCGAGGTCTGTGGTCTCCGTCGGCGTAGGTGGGCGCGTCTCAGCGAAGGCGATGCGGGGACCCATCCCGGCAGCAGCTGTCCAACGGCGTACCAGACAGAGCCTCGTTTCGACGACGCCGGCGCAACGTTTCATCCGACCAAACGTCCAGCGGAGTCCGCAGTACACTGTGCACGCGGCACAAGCGCACAGCGCCCTCACCTGGTTTAGCCCGCCGGTCGAGGCGGTTGCCCGGGGTGTGGCCGCTGAGCAGAGCCCAGCTACGTGGAGCCACAGGTGAGAGTTGAGTGCCAGCAAGTGAACGCTAGGCGTAGTCTCACCTGCAAGCAAGTGAGCGACCACTACGACCATCACGTGAACCCACCGCTGACACCCCCTACACCCCGTTTTTGCCAATAATGGTATGATAAAGAATAGAATATAAGTTCCACAGCGTCGTAATCGTTCTGACTTTAGAAGAAATATTGATCACTTGCAGCACGAAATGACCAATGTATTGGCGGACGCCTCTAACGCAAGCACGTCCATCCAACGCAGCATACCTTGCCTCCATGGTGTTAGGCGATTACAACGTTGTCTGTGGGCATTCTCGTCAATGCCTTTAAAAGACAATCCGTTGAAAGTAAGTAGCTCGCGTTATGCCAGACTGCTTGATGCGAGCAGGAAGTCTGCAATTGCGTCCACATTTCGCACCTGAAAGTGGAATTCGACATTACTGTCAGATCAAATGCCTATTTCGATGAGCGGATAAAATTTCGCCTGTAACGCAATAAAGAAACGCAGGCAGCATAAGTATAATTGACAACGTATCTACTGAAAGTCCACAGAGGCGACAATTTATCGCTACACTTTCACAGTCACAATGCGAGAGAGAGTAGCATGAGAGTTAGAATTGAAACCGAATGCTGGGTTGGATTTTGCTAGTTGAGAAATTTGTTAATTGTCTAAAAAACTAAAACACGTGTTTCCTATAAATATTTGTTGCAGAATAAGGGGCGTAATTACGTATGACAACATCGTCCACAAGCAAGCTGTGTTGAAGCTGTGTAGAGCAGACGAATTATCGTCAGTCAAAATTTACTATTGCACTCCAATCTAAAGAAGTGCGATTAAAGCAATTGGAATATAATTAAACGATAACTTATTATTTGTTCACGCAGCGTTTGGAAAGGCATGATCTCGGTGGTATCACAGCCGTGCCGTATCTGCGCTCGAAACACCAAATTATGGTTGGATCTATTTACCAATATGTCGGCAAACCGCAAGCTTCATCCGATAAGTTAACACAAAGTTCGCAACCGCAGATGTAAGCGTTTTGATAGAAGTTCGTTTAAATGCAATTAAGACTTAAGAGTAGTAAGACGAGTAATGCCAATCACATTGCTCAAAGTTGCCGCGTGATATGCCACTTAGTCATATTCTTAAACATAAAACATGCCAGTTAATAGCTAATGCTTTATATATTGCAACAGATATCAGCTATGCCTTAACATAAGCCAAACTATTAAGTGACTACTGAGGAGCAATTTTATGTTAATAAGTTGTGTAAATTACAGTTTTAAGCATGACATGTTACTGCCTGGCCTGTTGCAAGGATATTTTTTAAACATTATTTACAATTATTAACCTGTAATATTACAACTGTATTCATAGCTCAAACGTAAAAAAGAGAGATTGGTATCTATCATTGTAATTGGAATTTTTTATAGTTAAGGTTTTGATATTCCATGGTTCGTCCAGTAAACTGAAGGATTCGATTAGATTACTCAAAGTATGTGGTCGTATAGATCTACCCATTTCGTTTTCAATTTTTTCAATATAACGCCTTTCATACAAATCCAGCTTCCTATTATAGACCTCAACAGAAGCAGACATAATGTCAGCCAAAGGCGTATGTTCGAAGCATCTAGTACTCTTTTAGATAAGACTAATTTCGTGTGCCCATCCTGGTCACTGTTACGCGTAGTTTAAATGAATTACCTCGTAAGTTTGTGTTGGTTGCTAACTCGAAGAAGTCCCCTGGAGAGAGGCTGTAGTCCTGACCGCGCATGATACGGAAGGCTTGTATCAGGTCACCCCGAAACTGCCTCTAACTCAAGGAAAAGGGATCAAGGTTAGCTAACCGCGTTGCATATGGTTGTAAACCTTTGAACACGCCTTTGAAAACTTTTAAGGATGCTGAAGTCCTTCGCGTTCAAGGGTCTCCGGGCTTGAATAGAAAATACAAGTTGCGGCTCGTAGATCTTTCTTTTACACTGGGCCTCTGATGTCTTATTTCGGATCACAAACTCAAAATTTTGCAATTATGAGCCGATATACTTTTATTTAATCAAGGCGTGTGGTAATTCTTTCAAAGCAAAATATGTAGAAACGTCCGATTAGGCCTAACATAATCCAAATCTCCCTTATATCTAATGCAGGAAAAGACTGTCTGCCTCTTGTATAAATTCGCAGAAATGATGTCCGCTGTTTGACAATATACGATATTATATTTCAGTCACGATATCTCATGAGCTGAAAAGCCTTATATAAATATTGCACAGAAAAAATGTACCAAGGTGTAGGCAAAAACATAATTGCATAGATTTCAACATTGGTTCCCCAGGACGTCTTCAGACTTGAAGAATTGGCAACTGTAGCATATTTAAATCTCCATTCTCCCTGCTTGTCAGGCATTAAATTTAGTTAAAAGAAGTCCCTGCTTGTGTTTTGATCGCCTTTTACATTTGCGGTAATTACGAGAAAAATGCGGGAATTAAAAACATCGGAGAAACACATGTCTAGGGTTTGAGCTTCCGGCTAGGCAGTAAAGATGAGATATCAGTCACATAAAAAGTAAACAGTGTTAATGATTCGTATTACTATAAGGGACACTACGTGCTTTTTTAAACAGATCTGATAATTGCCTTGCGCAAAAATCTTCCTTGAAATTAGTGAAAACTTTAATGGATAAAGCTTATATTTGCATTATGCCTGTCTATTGGAGGATAATCGGCCATGAGGAAGCTGAGTAAGTGTGCTGCTCATTGCTTGCTAGATTTTTCTACTGAAGCCAATCAATATGCACATACATTTTTCTGGGAAGAGTCAAGCAGTTCATTATACACATGAAAGACAGTATTACGGGGTTATCCGCCAGTGAATCCGATGTGGTCACTGAACTGCACCTTATTTTACCTCTTGTCTCTTGAGCAGCAACTTTTGTTTGTGCAATGATAAACATTTGGTTCTGCCACAAATACTGGAAATCAGGCTTTTGCTGTCTGTTCGTGAGAATGACAGACATGGCTAGCCCCTCATTTACTTTCTGTAATCCTGAATTCAGCCTGCGACAAGACATCACAAAAAGCAGCCCGGATTAACCTTATGCGCAGAAATGGGTTTATCCGCCAGCCAGCGACTGCCTTACAAGATAACCATGCCTCGCTTGCGTTGGTCGATACCCCTGCCATATTAGGCAATGCTCACACCTCCCAGAGCATTCGACTGGCAAATGTTTACTCCGGCATCTCTGCTCATAATATACTTGCATCTACTTGCAGCATGCAATTACAAAGCTGACGTCTGTGGGTTTTATTATGAGCAAATTGCATGAAAAATTTGTCCTGGCATTAACGTTACCACCTAGATATTCTGTACACATTTGTGAATGGCACTTCAAATTTACTGATCTATTTAAAAGTGGTAGGAAAAAAATTACATAAAGTATATTTTCACATTTTATTATTAAATCCATAATAATGACCTTTAAGGTAAATATTTCATGTACTATCGAGGATGTCAGTGTGTTTGTTTTATTATTTTGCAGGCTACGCGTTTCATAGCGATCTGTCCCTAGGTATGTTTTGTGAAGTTAAGGTACTGTTTACTAATAAGGGTACGAATTACCGGTATTTTTTTGTCTTTCTTAGTTTTTTAAAAAAATGATTTGGGCGGAAGGCCTAGGCACAACGCTGAAGGATAATTGTTAGACTACTTGTTCTACTTACCTTTACATTGCCTTTCATTTCAGTATAAGATTAGTGACATGCTAATAATAAAAATCGCATATGTGTTGACGTTTCTACAGCATCGTCATGTCCGCGTGTCGGTGAAAATTTGCGCCTTGCCTACATTTAGCTGGATCGACTTCGCCGAAATACTGTGATGAAAGCCCAGAAAATGTACGGCGGGAACAGCACCACACAATTAATAATTCGCGTTTTGTCAGAACCAATTATACATTCTTGCTCCCTTCTGTCCCATCCAGTTAAAACACATGCCTTCAGAATGCAATGCAATGTAACATTGTCCCTAATACAAATTCGCCTGCTGCGCACGGTAAACGCACTTTCTTGATATTGGTTGCCATTTATATCTGCAAATATTTATTTAGACCTGGCCTATATAAACAATATGAAAAATCACAGTTTATATCTAAAAATTAAAAGTTTTTCTCTGTATAAACTAATTAACTATGTATGTGGGTTTATTAGGTAAAAAATCAAACTTAATCAAGTTGATTATTTCATTTTAACCAAAAATAGTGTCTGCAATCAGATAAACACAGATATACTATAAAGGATTTTATCAGCATTTTGAGTGCAAAAACTAATATTACTATGTTAAGGTGATTACAATTTAATTGCATATACCGATCAGAAACATATATTGACAGGAAATAAATGATTTCGCTTTGTACTGGTCATGAAAAAGAATTGACCTCAATCCTTGTACAAAACTTACCCAGTGTTCGGTTTAGATTCCGACATAGGCATACCAGCGTCTCTATAAATTTGTATTAGCGACTAAGCCGTGAGGTGTATGAAATCGCAGAGAATTAAACAAAATTGTCCGACTATCATCGTGCTGTCTGAATTTATTTATTACATTATAGGTTAACATGTATCCATTCTCAGCTTTGATGTTCAAATCTGCATGCACTGAAGAACTTAACTTTGACAAGAAAAATGTGGCCGCAATTGCGGACTTCCTGCTAGCATCTACCGCACTGGTAAAACGCGAGCTTTTGCATTTCAACGGACTTGTCTTCAAGGGGATTGTCCATAACGTCAGCAGACAGCGTTTGAAGGGGCTGACTCCATGGAGGCAAGATGCACTGCGCTCGCTGGACCTGCTTGCGTCTGGAGCGTCTGCAATTGCATTGGCCTCTTCATGTTTTACATGATCAATATGCTGTTTAGTAACCGGATAGAATTTGCCACGGTGGAAAATATATTTTGACTTATATATTGGGGCTTGTTTGACAAGTAACACTCTTATAAATTAAATACTTCCATTTCATAATTATGCGCGCTAATTTTATGCTGATGACTGTTAGTTAAACAAATATAATTTGCGAATCTGAATTGTTTTTCATACTGCCAAAAAGGGTATGCTTTGCACAAAGAGAACGGTTTTGATCTTTGCATCTTAAATTGCAGTGTGTATGACTTAATCAAAATTAACATTTCAAAAAGGGATAAGCCGTTACAACGAAATATATGAGGGCTTAGACAGACACTTCTATAAAGCTGAATGTGCGTTTTTTTTACAGCGATTACATTTATGCGCATATAGGAATCACCACCCGAATAATAATTTAATTAAAATGATCAACCATATCATTGGCAGTCTGTCACACTGACAGTGAAGTCCGGCCAACTAAATTTTAGCTCATGGACTTGAATGCCTTTAAAACCAATTTTTGTGAAACATCGGGCTATGTTTGCTCCTCCAGATTACGCTATATCCTGAAAAAGAAAAAAATGGCACCTTAAAAATTATGAGATTACGAGTAACGGCAGAATAATGGAAATGAGCTTAGTGACAAGTCAGACGTATCAGTCCTCCTACGTAATGAAATTGTAGTGGTTTTGTTTGCATGTTTTTTATGATGCAATTCGTTATAGGGTTTCGGTATTATTATCGCTGTTTTAACACATGAACGACTCTAACTCTGTAGAAAAAGCCTGTCCAAAGCCGCATGTAAGGGGAAATAATGCAGCTTTCAGAGAATATAATAAATAAGGGAATAAAATTAAATTAAGGACACTATCCTCCAAAATGGAAATAAGACCAAATCCTTGCAAATTACGTATCACGACTGAGTTTTTGGTTGAGGTCAGGAGATGGAATATGAATGAAAGCTTGAGTCTAGGGGAAAATCACTTGTTAGTGGATGCCAGTTTTAATATCTTGATAAACAAAATAAGGAAAGTTAAATTTTTCCTGGGAAGTCGAATAGTTTTTTGCGAGCATACAAAAATCTTTAACTCTCCGCAGTTTTTTCGGAAAATCTCCCTAGGTTCACTTTACGGTGGCAAATCCCTAAGTCCTTTTTTGAATAAAGCTCCCAATTCCAATTTCTTGCTCATTATATTCGTCGTTGACAGAATTTTAAATTCAGAAATGAGATAGGAGTTCAAAAGCCGAAGAATTTGCCGATTTCTGATGAACCATGCTACAGATTCAAAAATGAAGTGTTCAATTATTTGAAGACGAAGAGAGGCTCTCCGGAAGAGGTTTATTTAAGTGCTGACGTTTCAAAGAGCTGGGTCGGCTCTTCATTGTCAAAGCGTAAAATGCACTTAATCAATCAGAAATTTAATTTGAATTGGCAGTCGTGTTGGCCGGCCTCATGCTGATCGATTTTTGCCTCCTCTCGCTGCCTCGGCCTCTCGGGAGATGGTTGACGGGCATTTTGTCTGTGTGCTTTGTGAGTCACCACTTCCGTCGGTATTCCGAAAATCCACCGACACGAGACAGATCCTACACTTCAACAGCAACCATCCTCTGTCTCACAATCATAGTTGTGTCCGCACTCTATTCCAAAGAGTCGAAACACACTGCAGCACACCAGAAGATAAAAGGGCCAAACGATTTTAACCTGTGAACGTATTTGCAGCCAATGGTTATCCCAGGCATTTCACCGAGAGAAGCAGACGTTGGGCGCCCAGAAAACGGCCAAATGAGCAGCAACCCGAAGTCTGGAGGACCATTCCTTACGTTAAAGTTGTCTCTGAAGCGGTCTCGCGACTGTTACATCCCACCAGATTAGGCATAGCCCATCGACCACAAGCAACAATTCGACGTCGCCTGATGCAGTCTAAGGACCCATTGCCACCCGCTGAAACCTTAGCAGTCATCTACAAAATGAATTGCAATGAGGGCGACTGCAACTATGTGGGCGAAACCGGGTGGAAGTTGCAAACCCGCCTACAGGAACACAAAGCGGCCAATCGGAGGTTAGACCCTAACTCTCAACTAGCAACACAAGTTGGAGAAACGGGGCATACTTTTGACCTCCAGAGGGCTGCCATCTTAGGCCGAGGCAACACAAAAACAGAACAGCTAACTCTCGAGGCGTGGTTCTTCGATGCCCACTCTATCAACAGACATCTGGACCTTCCTGCAGCTTACAAAGTTCTACGTCATGACAATCGTAAAGCTCAGGACCAGACAACCACACCGAACTTAAGAAGGCCGCACGAAGATAGCCCGACGCTGAGTCTGCTCGGTGAGGAAGAAGGAGAACCGCCAGACCAACCGCCCGACTAAAGTCCAATCAGATGCCCTCGACGGAGTGGTGACTCACAAAGCACACAGGCAAAACGCCCGTCAACCATCTGCCGAGAGGCCGAGGCAGCGAGAGGAGGCAAAAATCGATCAGCATGAGGCCGGCCAACACGACTGCCAATTCAAATTAAATTTCTGATTGATTAAGTGCATTTTACGCTTTGACAATGAAGAGCCGACCCAGCTCTTTGAAACGTCAGCACTTAAATAAACCTCTTCCGGAGAGCCTCTCTTCGTCTTCAATTAATCAACCCGGATATCTCAACTTTGCCAATCTCTGTTCAATTATGGTTGGATAAGGCTAACTTTGAGTTGTACACCATGTGAACACGTTAATTAAAGTTTCGTACTGCTGGCACGCGAAACGGAACTACCTGGGTAGATGGTGTAAACAAAAATTCATAAGTGCCTATTTCACATCTGCTCCTCAAGACTGTTGTTTAACTAAGCCTTCTGCCCGAAAGACTTGTTGAGTAATTCGTCATTCCTATGGAAGAACGCAACTTTGTCGTGAATAGAAAATGCACATTGCCATGCGTTTTGATCATGTTTTTATTCTAATCTATTCTTATTGTTGCCATTGAGGAATTGACGCCAGACGTAATCATTCATTTGAGGAAGCCTTAGTGTATCATGTGGTCTGACACATAAAATCCCTACTTTCTTGTTTCAGAATGTTGAAACGTATACATTTACGGCCAATGACGCCTAAATGGCTACGATAGCAAAATTATTATATGGGCTGAAATTTTAGGGCTATATGAAGGCTGTGTCCTTGGCGTCACGTCACGGCGTCCGCAAAAACTTTACCGAGAGAGGCAAAAATAAAATAATTGAGGAGCAGTAAAAAACGTTTCTTGTTGATGTACAGCACAGAAGAATAGTGCAGTTTTGATGATTGTGCAGTATACACTCGAAAGAAATCCGAGAATCACACTCAACCAAAGTCGCTTTGTGCTGGCTGCAAAATATTTTTTTTGCCTGATATCTCTGATTTATGCAAATATACTCCATTAGAGACAAAATCCGATAAGGTAAATTTAAGCAGCATTCGCAAACCGTACACTGCGAGGGTAAATGGCTGCGACTACAATGTTGGCCATCTATCTATTAACGGAGGCAGAACATGCATATACGAAGAAAGGGGAAAGGTTATTTGCGGGATCTAATTGACTGCAATAACTACAGTGCCTTGTGTATTAGTTAATCGTTGCCGCTGATGACAAACTAAAGTGTGGAGCCGGGTTATAAAGAGAATAAGGATTATGTTTCAGATGTGGCGCCTAAGCCCTCTCATAATGTCAGGTAAGTTGCCCAGGCTACGTCATTACAAGACACGAGGAAAAAAACGAAAATGACGTCCTGCATATGTCTTGCTTACCAATAATTTTGAATCAGACGGAACAGATTGTTTTAATTTCTAATGCATTAAACACCCTGTCTCTCTCTATTTTCAAAGTGATCCTTAACACGCTGCGTACAGTATCCGACTAGCTCAGATACAAAATATTCGCGAAAATTGTCTATTCCACAGACAAAAAATATCTCTGAAGCCAATTTGATAATCGTTGACGAGCGAGAAACATTAATCTGTGACTGCAACTGAAAACAGATGTTGCTGTGCATGAGAAAATAGCAAGGCAAGAAATCTGTACATTTTACAACCAGAAATAGAATCTCCATTTCAGGCTACTAAGAAAAGCCTAACAGATATCTTATAAGTAGTGTTTATGTAAATTTCCTAGCCTGAATGTTCGGGAAACAAGCTGTGTGTAAAGCTGCCAGGTGTGTGTGGAATAAGTCCGATTGTGCATTGATAATGGAGATTTGGGTACGTGAACGAGTACGTAAATTTGTGAAGTTAAATGACTCAGAGAGATGTCATTCGTAAAGACATGGCTGTCAGTCAATTTTGTATGAAGTGAGCACGTCTGTCACACTAGTCCACCTGGCCTGACCTGATCTGTTCTGGCATAGGCAGCTCAAGAAATAGCAGCAACAGTAGCAAAATCGAGAGTCCTTTAACAGTCGCGAAACACTCTACATGTGAAGGCGAATGGTCAGGATCACGGTAGCTTTTAGCCACCCCTGAACCTGTATCCTCGCCCTATGTTTTGCAAGCCGCTGTTTGTCTCATAATTCCTACAACATGCATTGCCAGCAGTGCTCACTGCACGTTCGGATGCACAAATAATACATGCGCATAACTATGATTTTAGTCTCGGCTAATGGTCAAAACGACGATGGGCTTGATGCAGACAGAATACATTCAGAAATGCATTTCGTCCAATTCTCGGTAATTTCATTCGTGTCTTACCGTCGTCTAGTTGACCCATAATCCTTTTTGATTGATGACCGTTTCGCTTTTTTGCATCACATATATCCCGCCGCCCTGTATGGTTTCAATATTTACACGTCTTGCTTATTTTTCGGTTCGCATTCAGCCTTGACTGCACGCCCAACAAATCTTATTACACAAGGCACACACTGCTCATAGTCTCAGCGTGCAAGTACGATGTCAGCCTATGTAAGTTAACTTGTGCGGTGGTTGCGTCGCTTCAGGCACCGTTCGAAGTCTTTTTATGTACCTTTCTTAACCGCTTAAACTTTTTGACGAATATAGCCTTTAAATTCCATTATTTTTTGAAAATCCACAGTTTTTGATGTTGGAGCAGATATTTTATGCTGTGTCTAGGACATAAAATGTCCATTATGTCCCCTGACATAGCTAATGTGAAAGTAGGCCTAATTCAATATTCAGGATTAACATTTCACAAAGACTGCAGTTAACATAATTTATAATTTAAACATGATTATCAGTATGCATTATGCTTAAAATCGATTGACAAAGCGTTGCTACTAACTAAACGTGTTCATGTTTTGTCATTCTAGCACTAAAGCCGTGTCCACGTATCGGAGGAAATTTGCGGCCTGCCAACATCCTGCTGGATCGACTTAGCCAGAATTCCGTGTTAAGTATACATAGACAGCACAGTTATGAGACCAAGTCAAACTTTATCATCCAAGTTCCATTTGAACCCAAAATTCATTATTGCCTCATTGCGTCCCAAATTTTAGAAGTACACTTCTTCAGATTAGCGTAAAATGTAACATATTCACTGATGCACATTCGACTACTTTACACAGTAAACACAATTTTAAAAAAATGTTTCCAAATTGACAACTGTTAATGTCTACTGAAATTGTACGTACATTTACGATGCAAAACCACGAGTTCATGCATATGCATGAAATGGTTACTTAATTGAAACCATTCAGGCAACTTCTTAGATGGTTTTTTTGAAATTCTATTTCTTATTACTTTTATTTTGTAGTAAAATACAGTTCGCTTGCAGAAGACTTTGTTATACGTAACTGTTGCCATTCTTTTGAAACGAAATACCGATGCAAAATTCAAACCTCAGCTGTTCACAAATCACACTTTGCTCCGCTTACGAGACTGAGCACGAAGCATTGGCATACGCCAACCTCGTGTTCAATTAAAATTTTGACATATTTATTAAAGTGTATCTCAAATTTTAATTCCGCCACCGCAGAGTATAAATCAGATTGTTGTTGAATGTCAGCAAGCTATTTACATTTCTTCACTGTGTTATAGTTGCAGATAAACCCACTAACACAAGTGAAAATTCAGCCCGCAAGTGTTGACAAACTTAACTTCCACGAAAAAAATGTAGACGCGATTGCGGACTTCCTGCTCGTATCAAGCGCACTGGCAGAACTCGAGCTATAGCATTTCAACAGATTTGTTTTAAATGACATTGTCGATTAGGCTAATACCACGGAGGCAGAATTTACTGCGTCGGCTGGACATTCTTACATCCAAAGCCTCAAAGATTGCGTTGTCTCTCTCATGCATCACATGATTATTATTCTACATGTGTGTGAGAACAAAGGTTACGCCGAGAAAAAAATGTATGACTTTGTTTGCAGCGTGTGTTATTGGGCAAATGAAATTTGCACGTGATTTCTTCTGTACATTTTATTACATATGCCCTATTTTTTGCTGCTTCCGGACGTAAATATAGCAGAAAAGTCCAATGACTTATTGCTTTTCTGATTTCCCACAGACGTTAAAATCCTTGGAGAGATCAAGGGGTATAACTGTATAAAGTCATCTGCAGAATATATAAATAACTTAGACCATATATTAGATATATCGGTTTTAATGGAAAATTTATCTAAGCATCATTTTCGCTGACGGCGAATGTAGGTCATTCAAATACTGTCGTTTGTATGCGACCTAGCCTTGCCCGAAGAATATTATCATTATTAGTATTATTTTTTATTACCGAACATTATCATTTTAAGTTTAACTGTAAAAAAGACTCAGTCGAAGACACTGTGATTCTAGGCAGCTGCGACTAAATCTCAAGAACCCTTGTTTGGACGATTTGCAAAACCATAATAAGGGATGGACGAATTTTGCCAGGATCGGGTTTTAGAGGAAGATGGTAACCAATTTCTCCGAATTAAGTTCCGCACTAAAATACGGCGTTTTTATCGCTCTATTCTTTCTAGTTTTGCAGCTACATGATTGTACCGTATCCTGTTTGTAGAATAAGGATTTTTCTATGTTTTTCTCTGAATCGTTTATGCAGACATAAATTTTCAAATATGCTGTTAAACCTTCTGATTTGTTAAGGACAAGTTCAATCATTGCAGCTAGACTCGGTGATCGTGTTAACCGTTTGCTGTTGCTTTTGTGCTAGTGTTCAAGGACGTTGGAATATCCGGCAATATTTGCAGCTAGTGTGAAAAATCCATTTAATAGCGAAAACTAAAATGATCAGATATTCTGATTCAAAAATTAACAGTTCAAATATTGCTGTGTTAGTCGCAGTTAACCGAAAACTTGAAGAGTCTATTTAAAAAAGTCTTCCATTTATGTGCTTAGCTAACTTACTAAAAATACCGCCTAGTTGAAAGAGAAGAAGGAGAACAATAGGAAGATCATGATAATGATGATAAACTGACATCCGTTAGAGTAGATATTTCAACTGCAATCCACTTCGCCTTTATTAAAATGCAAACCGAGGATGCCAGTCCTTCACAAGCGATGCAAGTAGGGGTTTTAAGGTGAACTGAACTAAATTTTCAATCGGTAACCTAACAAGATACCACGTTGTCCTGCTGGCAAACAAGTTGATTTAAAAAAAAATACATTTCATGAATCGTATTGACATGCATAACGCTCGCGAATTACCTAAAATATAAATAAAATTCAAAACAAAAATAAGCTAACTGTAAAGTAGCCAGCAAATAGTTAATATGTTAATACCGGCGGAGTTTGCAGCCAGATATGAATGCAAAACCGAAAGCGGAAGAAATCATGCAGGATGTGTAGTTATAAACAGCAAGATCAAAAAAGCGAAGCAAGAAATTGACTTAGATTGCACCCATTTTAAAGGCCGGCAAAATACCGCCTGAAATGCCGATGCAGCGAGAAAAAGCAATCTGCATTTTATCGACTAGCGCGGTATGACACTGTGCAACCAACAACTATTAAGATGACACCTCGTTGTGAAGGCTTGTACACAACTCGCATAATGCAATGCCTGCGCCATCTATGTAGTGAGACTAACTAGACCCCATGATAAAGCCTAAAAGAATACTGACGAGAGAGCCATTTCTGGACGACAAATTCATAAAAAACATGGTTTTAAGTGCGACGTCTTTTTATACAGCACTGCCCAGACCAACAACTAATACCACATGTGCTGTATGAGACCGCACACACAGTTCATTCACTTATTCTAAAAGTTATCTGCACAAGGACATATAATATTAGAAAAAAAACATTTATTCTAATTAATTAAATATTCAGTGGGATGGTCTGCTGTATCGATGCTATAAATTTCTTCGTTTAAAAAGAGAGTCGGTGATCATGAAGCGGAAATATTTATGTAAATTAAAAATATTTATCCACTCTTTTTGAAACCGGTGTTAGTTAAAAACCCAGAGGCCTATTTCGAAAGTTTGAATGTAACTGTATATGCATATCGATGGCATGCTTGGTATTAAGTGTGCGCATGTAAATGCATGTTTTTGCGTAAAACAACACCCCCATCGTTTGCACCCACATTACGCAAATATGACCCAAAAAATCCGTGAAGTCACGCATTCAGATGAGTCATAAATAAATAGAAATAATAGAAAAAGAGGAGGAACATCGATATATAATAACATATGCGGCATACGCTTATAATTTGTATCTTAAAAGGCGTATTGCTGTTTTTTGGCACGTTTGTAATTCCGATTGGCTTTATCTATTTACCCAGGACTAACGACCACAAGGAGACGAGACATTAAAAATTGATTCAAACAACTCCTTTTGTCTCCACAAGACACACGCCTTAAATTATCATTATTTGCGTGTCGAACTTCAGTTTATATTAAGTATATATCATATCACCTACGCCATGGTTCTTAATGGCAGAAATTGGATTGAGACATTTCGCATGCCTGAGGTTTTACTCAATTGTGTACCTCATTTATCCTCTACAAGTGAGTTTAATTGTACTGCGCAGGATATTCGCAGAAGCAATTTAGGCAGGCAAAATATTTTTCCAATTTAAAGTTGCGAAATATTTTGAAGTTAAATTTGAAAATATCTGTCCTGCACTCCTGCTGGTCATATGTAAATGCTCCTTTTTGAGCTGAAAAAAACGTTTATAATCAATAGGTTTTTCTGGGCAGAGCTTGCCGTGAAGTTCGGTTTGCTGACCCACAGGCTATTTTAAAAAGTCCGACTTCCACAGACAGACGATGCTTTATTTTAGTGGGTCGAAGGTGTTATTTGTTTGGGAAAGAGAACTGACTAGCCCTGAAAAGTCGCTTCGAGTTTCGAAAGTATAGGACGTGAATTTTGTTGCAGTCTCTCTATGGAAATACGCAACCTAGGAAAAGCATGCACAAATATCACACAGCTTTGGAAAACATTATCATTTATGTCATCTTTTCACGATGCTTTTATAATCGTGAAACGCAGTCTACAAATCAGTAAAAATCTTACAAATAGAAACTTATATTATTCCTTTCCTTTGAGTATAACATTGAAAGCCGTAATTGTCTGCCAAATGTGCTGGCGATTAAATATTTTTATGCATGTTCTCCATGAAATTTCATTGACAATTCAGGCATCTAAAATGAATAAAGAAAATGCATAATTATCAAGTAATCATTTTTACAAAGTATATTTTTTTCATACAGCAGAAAAGAGGCCTATTCGTGAAGCGGCATCGTAAGGTTACTGAATTAAGATAGAATAACGTTGCAAGATGTGTAGTTTTACAAATATTCTTAATTAATCTTTTCGATACAAAGCGCAGTTTGGAAGTTCGGTCGACATTTCATGGGTAAGCTTAACTACTGTAAATCTATTGCTATGAAAGCTTTCGGGAACGTATCCGCTTGCTCTTTACCGGTTTGGCATGTATGTTATTTTAAAAATACTACGCTATTCAGTTTGCAAAGATCGATATAAAGTGTGAAAGCATGATTTTCTAGAGTAATTATCACAGGAGTCCCATGAACACTGTCGAACATGTGGTTGCCATCATAATCTTCGGGCGATTCGTGCTGCTTTCAAATTAAGGCACTTTCAGTAATCAAGCCCGGATTCGCAGTCGCTCTGAATGCATCAATGGAATATTTGAGTCTCAGTTCATTCTCTGAATTTGCCATAAACAATTGCGAAAACGATTAACTGATTTGATGCAACTTTAAGATATACCGTATGATGGCTTCGTTTGTGGACAGTGGCGTTAAGCTGTCTGAAAGTAACCGGGTGGAGCCTGCTTTCAGCGGCGCAAACTACTTGTCGACAGCACTTTCGCCAATTGTTAACTGCGCTCTGTGGCACAATGCAAGATTGTGCAATAAAGTGTGGGATTTAGAGCATGACATGTTTGAATAATCTGCCTCTAAATAGTGTCGAAATTCTAAGTACGATTGGGGGAGCATATGTCTGCTTTCGATAAATCCTCTTCAGGTCTGTGTATTTATATGGCTATTAAAGTAAAATATAAAAAGATACGGACAGAATGGCATAACAGAAAAAGACAAAAGAGACTGGAATGGCCAGTTCTGGTTTATTGGCCGTGGTCAGCCAGCCATACTTAACCCCGAAATGTGAAACACCCGAGTGTAGAACTCGCGACCTATTTGTTAACAGTCCTCGCCTCTAACCACTGGGCTACGAGCCCGTTGCCCTGTCGGTAGGAGGTATTCTCTCTTGTCTTTGACGGTAATGCCATTCTGCCTATATAATGCGCCGCTGTGCGGCTGTTTGTTGGACTCGAGAGAAAGTCCATAAGGCACAACGGAACGAGTGAGTTCCGTAAGAAAGATCCGTGAGCGCGATCCTCGCGTAGACACAGCTTACCGTGTAGAGGCCAGAGAGGCCTTCAGAGTGATTTACAAGGTCTCATCAGACTATCCAAAACAACCTGGGTAGCGTTTGTTGGCTATGGCGGAAGCGGCTGAAATCAGGTAATTTACACCAGTCCTATGCGCACCGAAGGACTTCATATTGTTCCCACAGTTGCCATGAGTCAAATACACTAATCCAGCCACCCGCATGTAATTACCTTCTCCAGGACCCGCCTTCTCCCTAGCGATGACTGAAGTTGTGGTATTTCCTCCAGCCCTCATCAGCTCCCCAAACCCGAGCAACAACTTTATTACTTACTTGCCCATATTTTTAATTCATAACTTTATTATCCATTTAAATGTAAAGACCTGAGACGAATTTATCGAAGGCAGAATTATGCTCACCCAAATTGCCTTTTGAATTTTCGCATTGGTAATATTCGTAATGCAGTCTTGTTCCAGACTTGTCTATTTAACATTAAATGCTTGACGACTTGGGACAAAAAACCTCGCCTTCTTGACAACAATACATGCCCATATGTGAGGGCACTGGCAGATCTTCAGGGCTTTAAACTGCATAATCGGCATCGCATGCTCTCTTGTAGACGATTTCACAATCGCATTTACAACCTAACATATCCTTTAGGTTTACAACGTAGTCGAGAACTCTGTGCGCCAGTTCGTACGACAAGTGTATCTAGCATATTCCTAAAGTGTCGTTCAATCAGTTCTTGCACAAACGTAATGAACAAAAGTTTTTGCAATTTTTTTTAATTTGGGATGCCCAATACGAATGACATGTTGTACAAAGAAACAATTATTTTTAAGTTATTTTCGCTGTCAGAAATGTGGGTTTTCCTTCATACAAGAGGCTGTTTACGGCCCTCTGCTTGAGAGCGATCAGACGCTTGTTCCTGTAATGTAAACAAACTTCGGCACGAGTTTGCTTGTAGCGAATCAATACGCAAAATTGCCCATATTTTTTGCTCCAGTTTCAGTTTCACTTTCAGTTTATTAAGACAACTATAGTGGAACCCTTTAAACTCCCTCTTGGCTACAAGTTGTCGGCGAAAAAACATTGATAAGTGAGAATGTAACAACGGGTTTTTGAACATAAACGTTCACAGAAAGTCGAAAAAGAGTAATCAGTAACGCTTACTTACTAATTTAAAGTAGTTTAGGTGTTGTCGGGTTATGTGATTCGATGTGAGGCTGGTAATTGGAAGCTTGATACGCGTCAAGTCTACACTTAAATGAATTCACACAGGAGGAGGTTGCAACATCGGTAGGCAGCGCATTACACGCTGCAGCCACTCCGTTACTGTAAATGAACTTTCTTTCATTGATCCTTGCTTTCCCGGCGCGAAGATTTAGGGGATGAACGCGCAAAGTGGGCGTGTTAGCTTGTGTGAAATAATCAGTGTGATCTAAACAATAGCCTAGGCCGTTGATAATGCAAAGTGTTAGTCTAATCTCACCACGTAATTGCCTTAGGAAAGTGGAAACATATTGAGAGTAGACAGTCTGCTTTCGTAAGGCAACGCTCACAGACCTTTTGCCATTTTTGTCGCCCGTCTCTGGAACTTCTCCACCACGGTATGGCCTTTGGCAGTCCAAGGTCTCCACGACTGTATGGCGTACTCTAACTGAGGCCGCACGTAGGTGCCAAATATTTTGGAAAAGCAGTCTGGGTTAAATCCCGTTTATGCTAGATTAATGAGTCACCGCGTATTCATAGCCGATTTAGCCACCTTCGCGCAGTGCAGTACTGGTTTGAGTGAAGATGTTATCCAAGTCCTTCTGACTGTCAATCTGTTGCAGTGGTGTGCCGTGTAGAAAGTTAGTCGTGGGACTGGAGGCTCTGAAGCTGCCGAGTTGAAGAAAGTTGCACTTGCTTATATTAGAGGGCATAAGACAGCGCTTCGACCAGTCTTCGAGCCTGTTTAAGTTTGCTTGCAGGTGGTCTGCGTCTGCCGCATTGTGAATAACGTTCCACAATTTTATGTCCTCGGCAAACAGGATGGTATCACAGTCTAGCCCCTTGAAACAGTCATTTACGTAAACGAGGAATAAAGAGAGAACTAAGACTGGGCCCTGTGGGACGCAACTCACTACGCCTACCACTGAGGACTGTTGACGCACCGCCAGCGCTCTTTGGGGCCGTCCAGTTAAAAAGCTGTGGATCAATACAAGAAGGCGTCCACGAATTCCAGCGTTGCACATTTTGTGCACGAGACGTTGGTATAAAATTCTATCGAATGCTTTTTTCATTACCTTCATCACTTGCTTTGGTCCAGCGTACAAACGTAAAGAGCATATTCGTGAGGCAGGACCTACAACTTCGAAAGGCGTGTTGTGCATCAGGGAAGAGGTGGTGCTGCTCGAGGGACTGCATTAATGCCTTTTCAATGATCTTCTCCATGATTTTGCAACAGATGGAGGTAAAAAACACTGACCTGTAGTTATTCGCAGACGCACGACTTCCCCCTTCAAAAGCGAAGTGACAGTAGCGGACTGCCAATCAGAGGGCAAGCATCCAGTATGAAATGTAGTTTGGAAAGCTAATTACTTGGACGATTCGGTAGATAGTTCCTTCAGCAGCTTGGCGGGGATGGCATCAAGGCCTGGGGAGGTCGATTCTTTTAGGTATCGTAAGTCATTTCAAACAATTGTTTCGGTGAAGAATACGGCTTTAAGGGTTGACGTTTCTTCGTCTTCACAAATGGTTGAGATAAAATCAGGCTCCCTTGTCACGACGGACCGGAAGAACTGAGAGAGGTGTTCAGTCTTATACTCGTCATCAGAGATTTCTAGTTTCTCGGCCATTCGCATCAGTGGAATGGGATCTTTGTTCCATGTGGTCTGTCTTATGTGGATGTAAAGGACTTTAGGATTAACGATGTCACTGTTCAAATGATCCGTTCCAAAGGCTTTCCGATAAAAGAATCGGCTATTTGATAATGTGGGCCTTTCTTTAGTTTGCTATACCTCTTGATTTCTTAGCAAATGAAGGTGTCCAAACCGTGTGCATGACATTTGGTCCGAGCTGCATGCCAGAGATATTTAACCGGATTCAAATGCACCACAGCGAAATACGAGTCGCATTGGGTCAAATAACGTGTAGACTACGATCAGCGTTTCAGTTGAGGCAGATGTAAGGACACTTAATTCCTACCATACGTGAAGTTTGGTGCCTGTTCCCATTTCATACCAAGTAAGGAGAAAAAATAAACTGTTTTATATAAGATGACGCTCCATTATCTACGCGTATGCGAGCAGTCATCATCTGATTATGCTTCTGTCGGGGTGGATTCCCAGAAGATTCTTTTAAAGAGACCTCCCACACGCAATGGCTAACAGTGCGTTAGTTTCGTTGACTGCATCCTTTTCACTGTGTGTTAGTAGTGATTATGCCCTACAATCACATCTTACACATCCCTGGTAAATATTTTTTTTAAAATTAACGAATTATACTTATCGAGCATGTTATGCAGTTCGGAACGTTCTTTCTCTTTATCACTTAGAAATGCCCAACATTCTGTATCCAGAATTCAACTAGCTAAGGTTTTAGTTCTGGAATTAAATGGTCAAGTCAAAAATGACGATAAACTTGACCCGAATTTGGGTGTTCGTAATCGAACGGGGACATGTGACGGCGAACATTGACGGAGTGAATTAACGACTGCAGTTAGAGAAAGACCCTGCATTGAGGGTATTGTAGAGTATATATTACAAATTCACAATTATAAAATGCTTCCGCCGCCCGTAAGGCACGTTGCGTGTTAACGAGAATAAGCGCGTCTAGGATCGTGTGAGAGAAAGCTAGAGGGCTCAGCCGCTGGGTGCGCATGGAATGAGTCCGCTTATGCCTAATCACCGTTGTCATTTAAACGTGCTTACGTAAGTGCATACCTGCATGTAGACACTGCAGACAGAAGACGCTTTGCAAGACATGACTGACGGTGAGTTTTGCAGTGAATTGAATACGTTTGACAGTTCGACCTCCCTGACATGACCTGACTTAACAAGTGCAAAACAACAACATGTTATGGTCATCCCGTCATTGTCGCGACTGCGTCGTTTCACACGTACAGACGCTGATTACTACTAAGATGTTAACGTTTAAGCCTACCACCATCCAGAAAGTTAAATCAAACTACTTCAGCTCAAGGCTAATCGAGAGGAGTCCTTTTTAAGTAACATGCCATAAAGACGTCAGGCTGTCAGCTGGCCGCATACGAGAAATCGCACACGTCTCTGCGGTATGAATAGGATACAAATATAGTGATTCATAAAATCTGTCAGTTGACCCGAGTCATATTATGAATATTTTTAGCAACATTTTTTTCCACTCTTCTTTGAAATTTGTGTATATGGCCTCCCCATCTATGCGCAGATTACTGCATAAATCGTCGGAGTGGGTGACCTATAAAAACTCTCTACCTTCCGTATTCGGACAGAAACCGATGATGCGTACCCTTCGATGAGTTATGCATCATTTGGCGCCTAGATTCAAACGTCATGCACATGAATCGCAAAAGGAGATAAAACGATTGCTAATTTACTTCATGTAAGCAATATTTAAGCTTTTTCGAGTTTTAAAACGCCAAATATGCAACAAAGACCACATTATTCTCGGCAGATATGTGCCAAAGGATATCAATTCGCGGCTATGAATGATTTGCCAAGCATGTGTCGTCCATGCACACCGCCAGTTATCTACGCCCAACTGTGCCCTTTGAAACATGTGGGTTTATGTGGCATAAAACCAATTGCTAATTAAGTGTTTATGAATAACGATCTGTCCCCTTAGTATTCCCTTGAAAAAGCATGGCGTGTAAAGAAGTCGCCTTGATGTCGATGTTGTTGATAATGTTGTATGCAGGCAGCGGCGTCACAGACATGCCATGTAAGTGTTCGCTCCATGATCTGGGTAATCAGAGCTCGTTTAGATTACACACAAGCCTTTATTACAACGCTAAGTACGGGGTTTTGCACATAGTGCATAGAGAGATACACGGGTCATCGAGATAGAAGACCAACAGTGTCTAGTGATTATGACTTGTGGAACTTTGTCGCAGACTGCCTATTCCCGACAAGAAATCCATAAAAGAAAACAGAGCCTTTTTGGCCATGTCACGTAATACATAACTTTTAAGGACATTTTGAAAGATGAAATGTATCTATAGGACGCATGTCACCACCGGAGCATTTAAAAATGCCTGAACCGCAAGTTTTTCGAGAATCGACAGAGCAGATCGTCTCCATTTATTCATTTTTCGCAGGGATTCCATGACAGCTAGGCTGGTAAACTGCAGCCCTGTAGCTCGCAACATTCCTCGAGCTCTTCCGTCGCCGTAAATGTAGTGTATTTCTGCTTCTGCAACAACATTCTCCAGATCAGCGTAGATGAGGTCTTTCATCAGATACACGCTATGCATACGCGGTTTTGTCTGCAAAGAAACAAAGAGAAAATTTTCTATTTGACATGTATAAAACAACCCACATACAATAAGACGGGCATTCAATGGAAAACAGCTGCATCCCTGGCGTTGTGCTCAGTCCGATAACTGAGTGTGCATAATGACTATTTGCAGCGTCAACAGTCTCAAAATTGGCCTGAAATGCGAGTGAAAACAACTGCTTAATTATGTCACACGTAAGGTAATGCTGGTCGACTTTGAATATACGGTAATTATAACCAGCCTCGAAGAAGTCTGGCACACACATATATCTACTCTCAACATGTCGGTCGCCTTACGGTAAACCGTTGTTCTTATCTACTCACATGCCGGTTTTGCAACTTTTAGGTCAAGTAGGTGCAAATGATTGTTGACGTCTTCGCCGCCGGCGGCGAACACATCCCCCGGGAGATAGGATTTTGGTTCCGAACGCAGACAGACGCAAGCCCGTGGTGAGGGCGCCTGAGAGTGGCAGAGACCTCCCACCTGACGGCAACGCTGACATGATAACCACCGTCCACATGGGCAGGGGCAGATGCGAACAGGACAGGAAGGCGAGATGCGTGGAGGGCGGACAACGGACAGTCCAAACAAGAGCAATGACAAATTCTATGTACGCATACCGTATATTTTATTATTCTTATTGTACAGGCACCAGCCACAAGTCCAGACAGTTGTTTCACCTGCATTTTGTCGTTGAACGATGTCTTTGCAAGGAATGTAGCTCAGTGTTGGTCGTTCTAGGATCCTGTGTTTGCCTTGTGGTATATGCCAGTCAACAGGTTAGCTCTTTTATCGCAGAAGTAAACCTAATATCATGCAGTACATCACTTGGAAGGAAACAAAATGGATCTTTACAATTTTTATACGGGTAAGTGATCCACACTACACCAGTATGAGAACGATACCCATGAAATATTCATTAATTGTTGACAGGCAATCTAGAGCACTGAACAGTTTGCAAAATTAACCATACTACACCTGTTTTATCCTTACTCTTCAAGTTGGCACCTATCCCAACATGTTCACTATTCTCCACACAACGGCGTCCGTCTCCTTGATGTAAACTCAATGTCCGCCCAGCTCCCTTGTGCTATAGTCGCCCTAAAAATTATCATTCGTCGGACGACGGGTTAGTGTTGACGAATTAAAAGATCACGAGTTTATTTTGATTTTCCGACAAGCTTCTCCTTTAAATATAAACATGTATATATAATGGTAGGGGGCGCTCACGATCGTTCCTAAGGAACTCACTCGTTCCGTTGTGCCGTATAGGCTCTCTCTGGAGCACAACCAGCAGCTGCCAAGCGGCGCATGGGCATTTCTGGCTTATCAGCCGTCGTCAGCCAGCCATACCCAACCCCGAAGTGTGGAATAGTCAAAGCTCGAACTCGCGACCTGTGATTTAGGAGTCAACGCCTCTAACCACTGGGCCACGAACCCGTTGCTTTGTCGTTTTCGATCGGGAATATACAAAGGCAGGGGGCGCTCCAGAGAGAGAAAGCCCATTGGAGACAACGGAACTAGTAATTTCCGCAAGAACGATCGGTGAGCTGATAAGGACTTGAAACGTGTCGAGTCTATCTCGATTTTCCGACGAGCTTCGCCATTTAATATATATATATATATATATATATATATATATATGTTGTAGAGTAGAAGTGGTAGGCATTCCGAGACGATAAAATGAAAAAGGAAGAGGTTCTTCTTAAAAAAATCGAGTTGTACTCGTGAATTTTCGAATTGGTGACACCAACCCGTCGTCAGACGAAATGAAGAGAAAAGAGAGAGTGAGACAGTCACGCTAGACTAATAGACGAGACAGGACAAACATTGGCGGACGAACCATTGGCGTGCGAGGAGGGATGCGGGTAGGGAGTCATGCTGGGTTCTGAGCCGGGAGGGTAGGAATGGGGGGGAACCGTTGCGGCTGCCGTGTTGGAGGGGAGGGAGAATGGTAGGTTGGCAGAACTGCGGGCGCCTGGATTAGCGGCTGCTGATGCGGCGTGGGGCTCGGCTTAGTGAGGCGTGATCTTAGGCCCTCATAATGGACGTCTAGGTCAACATGGCGGTTGATGCTATCCGCGTTACAATGCCATGCCTCTAGGAATTCTCTCGACCGTTTTGTGTTGGCCGTGGCGATGACCTCGGTGTTATCCCAATTAAAACGGTGGTCGCACTGGAGTGCGTGTGCAAAGACGAGGGACAGTGGATCACGGCGACGGACAGCTAGTTTGTGTTCATTAATACGAGTTCCCAGGCGTCGTCCTGTATGACCAACATATACGCAGGGACAATTGGCTCACGGGATGCGATAAATGACGTTAGTCTGTTCCTCTTTGGGGAAAGAATCCTTTACTCGAGTTAAGATTGTGCGCAGCGAGGATGCAGGCTTGTGGGAAACGCGAATACCGAACTGACTTAACTGACGGGCGATCATTTCTGAGGTCCCCTGCATATAGGGCAGGGAGAAGGATTTCCGCTTCACGGTTTCTCCATCTGAGGAGGGGTCACGAGGTTGTGCCTGACGTCTGAGGCAGTTCTTCACGAAACGGACTGGGTATCCGTTAGATCGAAATAGCTGATATAGAAAGCCTAGTTCTTTCTTCAGCAGATCTTCATTGCTGCAGTACCGGTAGGCCCGGTTTTAGAGG
>CACRXP010000721.1:301623-330055 GCA_902702965.1 Spirometra erinaceieuropaei
GGCTCAGAACCCAGCATGACTCCCTAGCCGCATCCCTCCTCGCACGCTAATGGTTCGTCCGCCAATGTTTGTCCTGTCTCGTCTATTAGTCTAGCGTGACTGTCTCACTCTCTCTTTTCTCTTCATTTCGTCTAACGACGGGTTGGTGTCACCAATTCGAAAATTCACGAGTACAACTCGATTTTTTAAGAAGAACCTCTTCCTTTTTCATTATATCGTCTCGGAATGCCTACCACTTCTACTCTACATATATATATATATATATATATATATTCTCACCAGACGTTGGTAGAAATTTGCTCAGAGACAGGCTACAACTTACGAGCAGCTGACGTTTCTTCATCGATGTCGCGATCATGACATCCTACCGAAGTCTCTTCGTTTCAAGCCCACTCTACCGACTGAGACTGGGAGGCTACTTGCACGCAAATATGGATTTCGCGTTTTGGGTGCCATTATATCAGACGTCCATCGTCGCCTTTGCAGATGCGATGCAACAATATCCGACCTTCGAAGCCAGTGTATCTCAACATTGCCTGAGAATGTATTCGCAGACGTGCTACACCGAATAAATGCCACCGCTTTAGACGCCAGAATGAAAAAGCGAGCCGATCTTCAAGCGAAACTGCAATCTCTTCTTCGCCCTGTCAACGAAACCAGCAGATCGTCAAGAGTTGTTAACCTCTCTAAAAGGAGTCTAACATCCGCTGAACTTAGTCTACTATCTAGAGGAACAAAATTCAGCAGTTCCGACGCTGCACCCACAAGCTTCTTAGCGAGCATTGAATCTATTTTACTGACCTCTGCTGTGCCTGAAGAAATGCGCGCAGACATACGCAGCTGTGCCACTGGTCTCCTTCGACAAAAGAAGCACCACCAAGTCTTGCCAGTCGATGAAGAAAAAGGGCTACAGTCGCTTAGGACGGACGACAGCATTATGATTGTGTCTGCTGACAAAGGTGGCGCGACCGTCGTCATGGAAAAGAGCGATTACGTCAACAAGGCGAACCAAGTCTTTAACGACAGGGAAGCCTACACACCACACGCGGAGGACCCGACTAAAAAGCAAGCCGCAGCTGTAAAAAAGAAGGTGAATGAGCTCACTCGCCTGAAACTCATAACCCCCGATGACTCCAGATGTATGACTCTTAACGACCCCCGAATAGCCCATGCATATGGCCTCCCAAAGGTGCACAAAGAAGGTGCGCCATTGAGGACCATAGTGCTGCTTATTGGATCGCCCACCTACAACCTCGCTACAACCTTGCCAGTTATACAGGCACCTGAAGCACCTCACCAATGGATTACAATATAGCATCAAAAACTCTCAGGCATTCCTACAGAAGACCCAAGGCCTGAAAGTAAGTCCTGATGAGTGTATTCTATCGTTTGATGTGGTTGCCCTGTTTTCCTCAATACCACATGACCTAGCGATTGAGAGCGTAACCGGACGCCTGCAAGATAAGCCAACCGACATTCCGATAGAACACATTTCAGAACTTCTTAGACTCTGTCTCAAGACCTTCTGTCAATTCGATGGGAAGTTTTATCAACAGGTTAGGGGCACACCAATGGGCTCGCCAATATCAGGTCTACTAGCTGAACTAGTACTACAAGAACTGGAAGAGGAAGGTATGCGAACCTTTAAACCAAAAATGTGGCTCCGATACGTAGATGATACGTTTGTTATCATATTGACCTGCGAAATTGAGCAACTACATCTGAGTCTGAATAGCGTCTTCCCAGCAATCCAGTTTACTTGCGAAAAGGCAACAGGAGGCATTCCCCCGTTTCTAGACGTTA
Source organism: Spirometra erinaceieuropaei (assembly GCA_902702965.1). Taxonomy (NCBI): domain Eukaryota; kingdom Metazoa; phylum Platyhelminthes; class Cestoda; order Diphyllobothriidea; family Diphyllobothriidae; genus Spirometra; species Spirometra erinaceieuropaei. The sequence goes on from CACRXP010000721.1 coordinate 303,427, forward strand.
GTATCCAAACACTAAGTGATGGAGGCCCTGCAACAAGCGTCTACCGAAAAGACTCCAGTGCTGACGTCATTCTTAATTATGAAAGCAACCATCCTGCGGCTCATAAAAGGAGCTGTGTCCGAACCCTTTTCCACCGGGCCTATCGGTACTGCAGCAGCGATGATCTACTTAAGAAAGAACTCGCTTTCCTGTATCGGTTATTTCGGCTCAACGGACACCCTGTCAGCTTTGTAAAAAATTGTCTCAGGCATCAAAGACAACCACAGGGCTTTGGTTCTAATGAGGGACCAGAACATCGGAAATTCTACTCGCTACCCTACATGCAGGGTATTTCCGAAGCGATCGCCCGACAACTAAACCGGTTTGGCATCTTCATTGCCCACAAGCCGGCGTCCTCTGTGCGCGCAACATTATCGCGAGTGAAAGACCCTATACCTAAAGAGCAGCAAACCAATGTCATCCACCGCATTCCGTGCGCCAACTGCTCTTGCGACCATGTTTAACATACAGGCCGACGACTTGGGACGCGTATAAACGAGCATAAACTGGCCATCCGCCGACGTGACCCTTTGTCACTCGTGTTTGCACACGCCCTTGAATGCGACCATCGCTTCAACTGGGAAGGAACTGAAGTTGTTGCCATGGCGAACACCAAACACGCTCGAGAATTCCTCGAAGCCTGGCACTCTAACACGACAAGCATCAATCGCCATGTCGATCTAGATGCTCATTACGAAGGTCTGCATGCCCGGCTCACTGACTTGCGCCCACGACCTAACAACAGCCGCTAATCCACACTGGGCCATGTAGAATCGCGCTATTTCGTCACCCCATTACACCCCCAGACACAGCGAACCGCAACTGCAACCCGTAACACCTCTACGTTGGGCTCTCTGACCTCCACCCGCATGCCGGATCGACGACCATTAAGTCCACTGCCCATAGTTCCATTGATTCGTCATCCCCCCTACCCTCCAACACAGGGAGCCGCAACAGTTCCCCCTTTCCTCCCCCACCACCAATCCCAGCCTAATTATCTGTCCACCCCCATTCACACATTAGTTGCTTGCCTGTAAATGGCGGCCCTGTCACGCCAGCAAATTTATTCTGACCAGTTCACTTTCTTCACTGTTTTTCGTCTGACGACGAGTTGGTGTCATCAGCTCGAAAATTTACGAGTACAACTCAATTTTTCCGACGAGCCTTCTCTCTTCATCATATATATATATAGCACGAGGTAATAGGGAGGGTGACTATATGAGTAACTCCGGCCTTTCGATTGACATCTGGTATATTTTGTTGTTTTCAACAACAGTTTGTTGATTATGGTTCCTGCTGACATAGACTTGCTTCGTCTAATAAGTAACGATTAAATGAGGATTTAATTTGGCCCTTATTTTTGCCATTCACTTGCGGATTCGCGCAGTCTCTGCCCAAGGGCGGTTGTTGTAGTTGCCGCATTATCGTTTGTCTGTGGGCCGGCTATCAGGTCTACATGTGAAACAGGAGGTAAGTCATTACAAGTCCAGATCAGCAGAAACTGACCTCTCACGATTCTGGTGATGTAACTGGACAAGTCAAGGAAATTTCAGCATGAAAACAGTACCTTCCATGAAATCGCTTGCTCTTTTTCTTTGTTTCTTCTCATGGGTGATAAAAAACAGAATTATTTATATCGACTGCGCATCTGCATGCGCGTTGGCATGTATACATATATAAACATCAATAAAAAAGAGGTGAATTTCGTTGTTAATGCAATAACACTTATAACGTTTAATTTTAGCACCGATTCTGAGCACATTGTTTGACCAATTAGCCACTCATTATATTTCGTCTTCTTCAAGTTCTACGGGCCATCGAAATTTATATGCAGATTTATGCATGCTACATCGGAGCGCATTGCTTATAAAGTGAGGATAGGCGTATGTGATACTTGATGAGCTCTTATGCCGACTAACTTAATTTCGTGCATCAGGGGCAAGGCTGGTTTTGCAGTTTAGCCATGGAACATTCCATTAAACTAGACATATAGGATTTTGCAAACAATATCTTTTTCTATCGAGACATTAAACTCTGTTCCTAAGGCGTGCAAACTCTATGCGTAAAGAAGTAGCCGATTTGTGTGTCATTTATATATAGCGTTATTTCATTTTATTCCATTTTTATACATGTGTATGCATACGCAGCAGCACTGTACGGGCATTGTAGAACAGTAAAAAGTCCGCAAAGCTATCTTACGATGAAAGGAAAGCCCTTAAAGTCCTAAAATGACGAAGATTTAATCATTCTAACTGCCGACGAAGAAGGTTCCACCACTACTTTGAACACAACAGTCTACGTAGATAAAATGATGTCACTCTTAAAAGATGATTCAACATACGACCCACTAGCTGCAGACCCCACGAAATCGCAAAACGCGCATATTAAAAAAACAGTGAAACGCCTATCGGGTAAGAAATTCATCACAGAAGTTATTGCCAAGTCCTTAAAACAGGATGAAGCAACAATTGCCAAGATATATGGTCTTCCCAAAAATCAAAAAAAAACTGATATTCCTCTACGACCGATAGTCACCCTAATAGGTGCACCCAACTATAAGACCTCGAAGTGACTATTTCGTCAACTACATCCACTTACGAAGACCTTTGAGAACTCTATTCAGGATTCAAATTATTTCTTGACAAATTAAACGGTGTAAACTTTACATTTTGCGAGACAGTCGATGTGGTCTCGCTAGTTACTTTCATTCTGCTAGATTTTGCGAAGAACTGCACCAAAAAACTCCTTCAAACATATACCTCTGATGTGCCTACGGAGGTTTTACTTCAACTCACTGATCTTTGTCGAGAGACAATTCTTTCCTACTCCAATCAGTGCTACCAACAAACTAAAGGTGCTCTCATGTGTTTAGCCATATCCGGTTTCCTGGCAGAGGCATTACTGCAGAGATAGGAGAGCATTGCCCTTCTCACTGTGTACACAAAATTTTGGCTACGATAAGCAGATGACACTTTTGTCATCGTCAAGAAAGGTCAGTTGAATCTGCCCCGTATCAATATTAACTCGATATTTCCAGGAATAAAATTTACTTTCGAAACAGACGCCGACAGATAACTCCCGTTTCTAGATGTCCTTGTACGTCGAAAAACCGATGGATCACTTCAGACATCAGTTTATCCCAAAGAGGCGTATTCAAAAGTCATCCTACACTTTGAGAGTAACCTCCCTGTCTCTCACAAACGGAGTACAGTCTACATCCTTCTGAATCGATCCAAAACTCACTGCTCTGATGAAACAAGTTAACGAGCAGAAATGAACTAGCTCTTTAAACTGTTCTGCCAAAATGGCTGCCCGCATGACTTTATACGTCAATGTGTGAGGTACCAGCAATTCAAGGTAAAAGGTATATCGATTGCTACGGCCGTTCAGGCACCAAAACCAACCACAATGCGAACTCGCCTATAGGTCATAAAGGTATCTGAACTAGTCAAAAGACAATTAAAAAAGTGCCAGATACACGTAGCACACCAACTGGCAACCACCTTACGCACACAGCTTGTACACACTAAGGACAATGTTGGCAACATCGAAAGAAAAGTTGTTGTCTGCAAAAGCCCATGTTCTTGTTGTGGTGCCGTTTATTGTGGTCAAACTGAGAAATCTGTCTCAACCCGTATACATGATCATCAGTTAGTTGTGAAGAGACGCGACCATCTATCTCAGGTTGTCATGCACACAGTGGACACTGGGCATAAATCTGCATGGGAAAGAACTCGCATTGTTGGCGCCTGCCCATAAAGAAAAGGCTGCGAATCCTTGGAGGCAATGAACTCAGATGAGGCATGCATCAACCGGCATGTCGATTTAGATGCCACTCACAAAATCGTTTTGGACAGATTCAAACTGACTCAACCAATCCCGAGATGACGAACTTAACCAATCATGGAATCCTTTTGCCAGACTCGGTCTAGAATTTAATTGCTTTTGCACGCCCGTTGTCTGAAGACAAACTAGGAAACCATCCTCGAAAATTTACACAATACGGTTTGCTACTTCCTAAAGAACTTCTTCTTTCTACATATATATGCATATGTTGAACAAATTTGTGTGATCACAAATGAAAGAATTACGAGTCGACTGCACAAGGGAAGGTTTGAACAGAAAATATACTAATTCTGGGTATTTAAGTCTTAAGTTTGTCTAAGACCAGCTGACGAAAGCATAGAGGTTAAAACTGGCCATCTCAGTCTGCATAAAAGCATAGAGTTTAAATGAACCGCAAACACTTTAGGAATAACAAAAAATGTTATGATAATTTGCTCACTGTTTTAAACTGGCCTTTATGTAGTAATAAGTTTGTAACAACACCATTAAATCAAATCGTAGCAACCCTGCAGATATTAAATGGTCTTCGATTCGTATAAGAAGTTAAGCATGCATACCGTGTGATAAAGTTCAAATTCGACACTAGAGAACGTCAGATTGCATGCCATTCTGAAGTACTTTGCCTCCAAAACGTGATCAACATAGAAGCATTGATGTACTTGTGGATTGGCTGATGTCCTCATGAGAAGTTCAGTCCTGCTTTTTCGGGCATACCGCATGTAGGCGCTGAATTCACGAGAACCTTTGAAACATTTCTGAACGAAATTGTGTGGGTGGAATCCTCTGTCTGATCCAGGGCAACGCAGATCGACTTTGACACATACAATGAAAACAGTAATTGCGCAAAACTAAGCGTGGGTGTAAAAGGATTCTTCTGTAAAAATGCCTTACTCTTGCTATCATGGGTTCGAATCCCGCCAGGCACGGGTTCTTCCACAATTTCGTCAATTATAAGAATGTGAGCCTCGTAGTCATCTAGTGGATACTTGGCAAATTACATGCAAAATCCTGCTTGGGCAGTCAACCTAGTGTATCAAATGTCGGGAATTCCATACATTGTAGAAGTTTGGGCGTGCAAATTTACCAAAATGTGAATAAACTCTTGTCTGTCGACGGGGTTTCGTAGCTCTGGTGTTCAAACCGTGGGTGTTCTAAAGTTGCCTCCTTGCTGTAGCGGGTTCAAACTCAAACGTGGCACCGAGTTCTTCATAGTTAATTAAATGTGAATTACTTAAACACTTGTCTTAGTAGAACTCTTTCAGCATATGCCCGTAAATCAGGCCATACCGTAGACACGCGTTGTCAGCAATACGAAATCCGATGGGCGAAGACAATGAAACTTGTTTTTTTCTCTTCGCGTCAACAGTCCTTGCTTGTTGTAGCAATAAATCATTTTCCGTGTACGTTGTGGACCAGGAGGCCTGGTGGTAAGCCCACGTGGGGGTTTACGCCGTACCAGATATTTGCGACCGATCCGCATTCGACCTTCTTGTCTATTTGTTGACACCGTGCCTTGCTGCGGAGAAGGAGAGAGCGCGGTGGACTCTGCGTCCGTCTACAACTAGTATAAACGCTCAGGTCGCCATCCCTGCTCTAACTCCACTGTGGGGTGCACAGTGGACATCGTCGAAACGGGGGTTGACTTACTCACCGACCAATTGGCGTTGCACGCGTGGAAACTGGAGGATTAGTTGCAGGCGGGACTGAAGCAAGCACAGCTAACAGCACAGTTGTTATGGCGTACACGATGCGGCGAGACGTCATAGGTTAATGGGTAACCAGTCAGCATCCGTAACCTTGACTGTACACTGCCATGCACATATAGGTTTATTTAATGCAGTTGGGACCCAGGCTCAACACGCAAATATTTGCCCTTTTCATCACATCTGAAAATACCATTTTCTGACGCGTGTTACGTGTTTTTTGTGAACTAAATACGGTCCGAATGTATTGATTGAACCACATATACCACACATGCACTGATGCACGTTGTGTTTACCATATATATACACGAATTGTCCATAATTTAACCGTAGCATACGCATTCTACATCTAAAAGCGGTCAGGGGAGCATTCGATACCATCTCAGGGAAAGTCCACAAGAAGGCGATAGCAATGACCCGCGGTATGGGATATCGTCTTAGGTAAAATGACGAACGACCTTTATATCGATCCACTTTCGCAAAGTCTGTGATAAGAAGGTTCTTTATTTTTATTCCACATTATGCATAATTTCAATCGTTGCTTTATCATCAACGAGTATTTAACTCCTCCTAGCACGCTCATCTTCCGCCACCATCTTTTGAACATTCACCCAGGGAATGCCAGGATTGAAAGACACACATTTTCTTCCAGTGACAGAGTGTTTGCAGCGGGCAAGGCCCTGTCAGCTGATGCTGTTCTTTTTTCGCGCGCAGTTCTCACATCCACTTCAAATTCACGACCACATACGTTCAAAAGACTAATGATACGTGCGCCCTACTTATGATAAATAAGTAGGTTGCGTTTGCATCACTGTGTTTGTATACACCTACGGGGTTGCGTCACGCAGTTCTGTAAATGACTTCTTCGCGATGCCTCACCTACATCGCTGTTTCTTCTTCGTAACTTCATAGCCAATCGGAAGTACAGAGGCATTTGACCACGATTTTAATAGTATAAGAAAACGCAAAGAAGTTAGTACGATAGGCCAGCATTCACTTAGAACAAATGGACTGTCGAATGTTTATTGCGAGAGTATTTTTGTTGTCTGTGACAGACTAAAATTTTAGTTTCAATGAGTTAGAGCAGCAGTGGATTCCGAAACCACAGACTTTTTGTCAGTGCTAACGCAGAGCGCACGGACCTATTTCTCAGTTGTCTAACCAGTTGTAAGCGTTGGAGTTTACCTTTCAATACTTTTAACAGACGTTTGTTAATGTGTGGTGTGATTTCAAAAAGTATTAATGAAAGGGATAACGAAAGTTTAAAAGATTTTTCGTGGTCGGAAAAGCGTTACTTACATAGAATATTTGTGTTGACACTGACTGCATGTACCAGCATGAAGATCGTCGACTGTAAGATGACTTCTCTACAAGACATGCTTTTTTTAACTGAAGGCTAACAGCAATTTAATTATTATATATGCAGCTAACCAAGCGATGGTCCTCACACAGAGTAAAATCGTACGTTGTTGCCAGATTGCACCTTTGGCGTATATTACAGGTGGGACATTTTGCAGACAGATACCTTATGACTAACCAATCATTTCAACCCAAGAAATAAAGTCCTTTTTCAAATTTCGGGTAGGAAAAAAGATAATTTGTGGCCCAAAAAGGCCGCTTCCATCAACTTTTATTCTGTCGAAGATTATTTGGACAAATCTCGCTTTATCTAATAAGTGGTCTCCAGCTTATGAAAATTGTTGGCACTGCCGTGTTTATTTAGTTAATGTGACGCCTTTAATTGAGCAAACGCGCGTTATCATGCATAAATTACCGTTGTGAGAAGAACATACTGCCAATGGTACACAAAGCGACCATTCTGCTTAGGCAGATAGTTTCCCTATTTGACCCTCCCCCTTGTAATATTAAATACTTAAAACGATTTTTTAATCGTGTGTTAACGTAATTATACTAGGCAAAATATCAGAAAGTGTTAGCAAAAATGGGCATTAGAATATATTCGTGCGATTGTTTATGCTTAAACATGTTCTAGGCTCCAGTAAGACATTTAAGCGACTATTTCATAGAAAGGATAATACGTTTCCCGAGAGAGTTTCCCTTAAGCGATTTAGCTCAAGTGGAAAATTCCAGCAATGTCCGACGTTAACTATTGTGATCACGTTGCTTAGAAAAGGGCTTTTTTGACCTGAGATATAGTCCATTTTCAAAATGGTATTTCACCCTCTCCCTCCCCAACCCTCCCCTCTCCAAACCCAAGCTACAGCATAATTATCCATTTGCTCGTATCTTTTGCATTTATTACTTCAACAGTCATATAAATGTACAGGCCTGAAGAAAATTTATCAAAAGCAGACGTATGCTCGCTAAATTGCCATTTCAATTTTCAACAGTCAATTTTGCAGATCTGGGTGATTAAGTGTCCTCAAGTGCAGTAATAACGCAGATATGGGGTCGTTTGTTCAAGTGGCTGATATTTGTCTACGTTTGGATAATCCTTCTTAGGTGATCACCATGGAATAGTCATTTGCAGCTTTACACATGTAAAACTTGACTGTCGTGTAGTTTAGCTTCTGTGCACAATTTATTAAGAAATAGAACGAGTAAAAAATTAAAAGTTTCAGCAAAGTATCTTTGTTTATATACGGCGATCCGCCAAGCATTTATAATTTAAGAACAGAGCCTAAAAGAGAGCAAACAATGGAAATTGTCTTAATACATACAGCAAGGTATGTTATTAAGGTCATGGTAGAGCAAAATAAAAGTAATTCTTAGAGAAGCTAAAGAAACGGCCTAAAGTTTTACATTTCCACCTGGCTTCGCCGTGTAAAAATGGAAATTCCACGGCGATCCGTCAGCAGTGTGCAGTTATAAATTACTTCCTAAGCAGGGCACTTATAAAGAAATGTTGCCTTATTGATTATAGCAATTTTAGTCGATGAGTTTCGCTGTGGACAGGCATTTTCTCGAAAATGAAAGTTGGTGTTTAGATGAGTCTTCAAGTGTGACCCAAACGACCACCTTCGTGAAAAAGAGATTCTGAGCACTCGCCAATTCGGCAAATACCATCAGTAATAATATAATTTAAAATTTCTTAACAGAAAGGTAATTCAAAATTCGTCTGCATGGACGATCGGGTAAAAACTCTGAAAATCGTGAAGTATTCAGCAACATTTTGGAACCGCCCTGAAACCCAACGAAAAGTATAAACTAAATTAACGAAATACATTGTTTCTCTCATAGCGCAAAATTGCTTGTTTACGATCACGGTTGCCAGTTCTTTTTAATATAGTAAGGCACCAACCGGCCGCTTGGCGTTTGACATTATCAAAACGTCTGTACCTACGAAGACCTTTTCAGTGAAATTAAGCGAAATTCAGCTGATCTTTTCCGACCCCATTTCATTTACCTCAAATTATGAAAAACAGGAATCACCGGAAAAATATTTTTAAGTCTTCACTCAGAATTTAGGCAGTTGACTAGCCAATATATATAAAACTGCAGTTCAATCTTACAATTATATAAGGCATTTTTATGTCTTTATTTATATTTATTATGTTTTGGTATTAAAATACATTTTATACATCGAGGTTTGGTGTGCCTTCAACTGTTAAGGGATTAAGGCGTTCGATCAGCCATCCTATTAATTAAAATTGTTTGCTGCGGCAACCTGTGCAGTTTAAATTTCTTTCTACGGATCCGATGAATTGCTGCTCTATGCAAAATCCTCTTTTTTATAGTTTGCCGACCGCTTGTCTTTGCCCATTTGAATGAGCTCAGCTGTTCTCTTTCAAAATCTGCGACTTCAGGGAATTAGCTCTGCTCTGTACTCTCCGTTCTCCATTGCGCGTTTCATTGAGCGTCACGAGTTGTTTAAACTTCCGCGTTTTAAAAGACCATCACATATATGTGCTCAGTGTCATTCACAATTTTGAAATGATAACATAGAAGCCATATCTGAAATAAACTATTTTCGACGGTCCTCTTGTCCAACTAAAGTGCACCGTCAAGTCATAATTTAAATTTCGAGAACTTTCTACGATCCCTCAAACACAATATTTATGGAAATTTTCAGCGTTTTTCCTGCGAGGCAGTGTGAACCGTGCAAAGCTAAATTGGGGATCTGCTAAGTGTCCTTTTTAGAAAGCTACTATCAAAATTCAAAAGGATGTCCTTAGCAAGGTTTACTTTTTGATTGGTCAGCAGTTACGAGGACAAATACGTTTATACTGACGATAGGGTATGTAAACATTATTCGATTTTTCTCCAACTCAGACATGACTTTCGCAGTTATGTTGCTGCTATTGGTTTTGATTGACGGAAATTTGGCTTGTAACTTAATGTCCCGTAAGTTAATTGAGAATTGAATCTATAATGACGTTTTTACTATCGGCAGACTAACAGAAATATAAATAATAGGGTTTCGGAGGCCCTCAAATTCTGTAACTATAAAGACTATTTTAATGAAAAAATATCATAAAAACTACGATTTAAAATGACGCGTTTTATTAAAAACATCGGACAAGTGTAATTTTTTGCTTCCCTACACGGTTGAGCATATCGCTTATTTGCAAAAAAATAATTTTTAATATTTCAAACACCGAAAAGAGTTGTCTAATAGTTTTCCAACGAAATTCTTTCAGTCATTCATTCCAACATTCGGCGTATAGAGCAATCATTCCCGGTTATAATAGAATTATGATATACTTACAACAATTAGCTGGCTTTTTAAAACAAAATAATATCAGTTCGCCGGGATGAGGAACTATTTTTGGATGTTTATCGCTTTTATTTTTTCCGGCCCCCCATGAAGCAAAGCATGCTTATGTGATACGGCACAATATTCGCCCCTTCTTATTATTCTGAAATGCTCTTAGCTTAATGCCGGCTTATGGAAAAAACATGTTCATAACCAATACGACATTGCTTTACTTGCCATTGATTGAAAATGATAGCACATCTATCGAGAAAGTTTTAATTCTTATGCTACGTGACTTTGGTACTTCAGATCACTTGAAGATAGTTAACTATGCACTAGTTTATCTGCTTGTAACCGTTACAATTGTCTCTCACTACCACATACACTGTGTTCAAGGCTATGACGAATGCCCGCGCTATAAAGGCCATATGCGAGCGAAATTCATTGCCGCTCATCTCATGAGAAAAGTTGCATTACTTCCGTTCACAGAAAACATCTATGAATTTGGGAAAATCTCTTACACAATTTTCCCTCATGGGCGCATATCGATCTATGATTGTAAATCACTACGGACGTCAACACAAAGCCAATTTGATGAGTTTTCATGCAATGTCATGTGGCATGACGCAACGCTCACCTTTAATCAGGTAAATATGCCCTTTCTTGATGGCGGTTCATTATTATTTTGTTTATCCGGTTAAACTATCTTTGTGGAATATATCTTGCAAAAGCTCATAACATTGTTTCCACTTAAAGGGAGGATATAACCAATTTCAAATAAAACGAGCTCAGTACCAAATTGCATTCAAGGCATCAAAATGGAATACGCAAGTCTTGGGACCGAATGTCGTCGGAATAAGTAACATTCAGTATCTGAACTTTAATTTAGCAATGCACCAATTTTTGCAGTTTTCTCGGAAAACAAAAGCACTGCACCGCAACCCCCCAAGAAAAGATGGGTATTCCCCAGTTAGAAATGTGGTTCCCTCCAAAGCGATTTCATGCAGACTATAGGCCCATCATTAAACGCAGTACCAGCATGACTTCAGTGAAACTTACTATCCTGCCTTATGTTGTAAACGGCAAAACCCTCCGTCAAATACTTATCTGCTTATTCTGAAACATTATATCACATTTCTGCTTTTCAAAGGCAAACGTTTTTGTCGATATGTAGCCATTATCCGCAGAATCGTGATTGAAAATATTCCGGTTTTCATTACAATTCTTCTAAATTAACTCGCTTTTTAGACATGGTTAGCGAAAACCAAATTTTAAGCATGTATGATAGTCCATATCTCAAAATGTTCCCGAAAATGACGAAATTCTAAGGTTTCCGGAAATTCACACGAAAGGGATAGGTAGACCTAGGTTTCGTGACTGCTCAAGACAGTGATTAGTGTTAGAGAAATTGTGGTAAAACTGTTTTTCGGCGCAGGGTATTCAAGTTAACATAAAGCAATAGTCGACTTAATGTATATGTTTCGCCCGCGTCCTCAGATACTAATACACTAACAGTGGGCAATATGATTCAACAGTTGGGAATTGCTCAGTGACATAAGGTGAACTTGTGTCAAGAAATATGCCACAGATGTCCCAACGCAAGCATAGGAAAGGTTTTTTTAGGAGTATTTGAAATTGCGTGCGCATGGCACTACATAATTATGGTTGCCATATGCAAAAATATTATTTCAGAATTCTAAGTATTTTTTTAAATAGAGAACCTCAAACAAACCTTACAATATTGTTAGTCTAGAAGTTAATTGTTCGTCCTTCTCGGTTGTAAGAAACGGTTGCTCCATTAGGTCGCCATACTACATCTTCTTCGTACCAGAGAACAGGGATTAGTCTTTTTACGGATTTCGAGGGTCATCTGGGTATCGCCATCCTAAGGAGGTACTTATTACATGTGAATAGGTGTTGACTTCGACGTAGCAGATTTTGCCTGATTAAAGAGACCGTGCTGGCTCGTTCACATTAAATCAGCTAATGCGGCAGCCAACAGCGTTTCGGAATATTTTTTAGAGTGCGTACGCTTAAATAATCGGAGCTTCTTTCCGGTAAAACTATTAAGTCACACATCTACCTTCTGCTTAAATCGGTAAAACATAAGTGAATTGGGAGAAGAAGCCTTCACATTTCACTGATGTGAGTTCAGTTCCAGCAAGTATAGTCATGCAATAAGCTATAACGGAGTTTTAACGCCTTCTGCCTATGCAGTCCTCCCATGCGTTTATCGTTTCATTAAATTTCAGTTAGCACTCGTGAGCAAATTTGACGCTACTCAGTCGACATAAAGGGATACAAATGAAGCAGAATTTTATGCTTCAGCTCGTGCTTCGCATAAAATGTATTTTTTACCTGTATTAAGCTTTCAAGAAATGACCGTCCTTATGTCTCCGCCAAAACATTTGCTTATTTAATTCAAAGAGTTTTTAATTATCTAAGTGAATCCAATACTAAATGTGCTGTAAAATGAATATGCCAGTATTAAAGGACCGAATTATACTTTGACCGATTGTCCTTAGTTGTCTGGCGCAGCTGATGTTATTTTTATGTAAAGCAGTACTGACCTGATGGAAAATTTGAGGCCATTAGGGTAAACTGTTGTCCGTGAAGTGTTAACAGCCCATGTTCCAAAAATACGGGTTCCAGACGGTCTCACGTTTGACGAACGGTCACTCAAAAGGGTGCAGGTCGTCTCTGTACGAGTGAAGGCCCATGATTTAGTCATGCGGTTCGTAAAGTTCTCAAAAAAGCTGAATAAGATATGCTTTTAATTAAGCAATTTGCATAAACATATGCTCTATTTAGTGAGCCATGGGATAAAGAACACATTTTCGGAAAACTGACGATTAACGAATACACGGATGAAAATGCATTCCAAATGTCCGTTATCAGTATGGTTGGTCAGAATTACCGCATTTTCTCGACACATGGTGAAACCATCAAGTTTCGGCGAAGATTTTCTATGCCTTTGAACTCTTAGTCACGAAAACCGCAATAAGAGGGTGCTAAACAGGGCAAGAGGGTTTTACATTGGTTTACCCCATCGATCGATTTCCCCCACTGCTCAAGTAGTAATCATTTTAACCTGCTCGAAAATTCTTAATGAATGTACAGGAGGTACCCTGACAGAGCCTTTACTTTTTTAATCAGATAATTTTAAAAGACAATCTAAGCAGAAAACGAGCATTTGTCATTATTCACTTTGATGTTGCAGATAGGTTTTTCAAAACCAACTCTGTAATTTTAATAGAACAGCTCATTCCAGGGGAAACAAACTTATGAGAAAAATGCATACGTGACCAAGGTATTTATATAAGTCGCCTTCATTACACTTGGAAAAAATTGTCAAAATGTAGATTAGATGCCACTAAAACGGAGCCAAATGACATTTATAAAATAAACTTCAAGTGGTCAACCGCAAACCAGAGAAGTCTATCTATCTAATCAAAATTGAGAAGTAAGATACAGTGCGTTAGCGCCACGAACGTTGACAGACCGCTTGAAGTGGAGATGAGACAACATTTAAACCCGCAAATATCATCATTAAGGAGGAGGGTGGTAGCCACAGATGTTGTCTCTAATTTCAAAACAAGCAGTTGGGAGGAAAAAAGTAAAGGTTTCCTTTTGGTCAGCCACCATATTTTAGGAGAAAAGTTTTCGAAATCAAGAGGCTTATTTGCTGGAACGTAGACGTTTATAACGTATTTATTCTTTTGGAGTAAGGTGTATGCGCAATGTTTAGTTGAATACCGACAAATTCTGCGCTGACAAAATTTTTGGCTAAAAAGTATTCCGAAGGAAGATATTTTTAAAAGCAAAATGTCGTTCTTTAACATAAACAAAGGGAAGCAGTATTCGAGGACTGCAAGAACCAATATTTCATTTCCTCAGTTAGAATTTATGTAATATGAACCCATATATTTCTGCGGCTTAGGCAGAGATTCTATGTGCTTGACGCGATAAAGCAAACTTATTTAAATAAAGTAAACCTAGGATCTTTATGATGAAGTATTCTAAAAATGAGTGATCCCAAAATATTATGAAGCCAGGAAGATTGGCAGGACCAAATGATATCAAACAACACTTGTCTGATGAAAACACCATCTTTTATGTTGAACTCTATCTGCTTAGCGGTAGTTAATAGGCAAAATATTTTTTTCAAAACGAAAATTTGCGGTGATCTTAAAATATAAATAAATACCCATGAAGTAATCCGCATTAACAAAAGTTTCCCAATTTTTGATTTAATTCAAAGAGCCATTGATGCAAAGATCAGAGCAAAGCGGACCCAGAACCGTGCCTTGATGTCCACGTCCCTTGATCGATTATGGTGTCAGGAAGCTTTTTTTTGACCATTTGTTTGTGATATTCTTTGGGTAGGCAGGACGACATGATGTCGATTAGAGGCGACCGGATTCCCGGAGCTTTGAAAGTGTATTCATGGGGCAAATTCGCTAAGGCTTTGTTAAGATCAAAGTAGTAAACTAGCACCGATTGCTGGTCATTAGGAAGATGGATGATTAGAAAAAGAAACGCCAGCTTGCAAGTTTCGCAGAATCTTAAAAAATACTTTATGCTGATTTGGGCTAAGAAGTCGATTGGCTAAGCAGATTTCGAGCAATTCATTAAAAATTATCCTTTAGAAAATATTTGCTAAATACGGTGTTCTTTGCATGTCCCACTTGTTCTCAACATCCGAACCGACATCCCGACATGAAGACAGCTATAATGAGAAAAAAGACACGATCGCTGGGGCAAAAGCTTGATTAGCCTGACGTTTCGGATTCCTGCTCGATTCCATCACCAGCGAAAACAGCAGATACAGATGAGGCATGCACCAGGGACTGCAATATTTATAGTATGTATTAGCCATGCTACTGCATTCCTATTCACGCCTACACCCTTCATCCAGGATCCCTGCACGTGGTGTGTTAGTTGATTGATGGCCGAAGTTCGTGTCGTTAATTGCTGCAATTTCATCACGTGCGTTAGAAGTTCGTGTGATGATTGCAAGACCAGCTGACGCATCGACCCTGGTGTTGGGAAGAGTATGCACCAGTGCGCTCCAACCGTGCTCAATTACTCCTCCTAGCCGAAGTCTCAGCACAGAGCATGGAAGGGGAAGTTTATTGCACTTGTTAATGGACTGGGGGACACATAGTATTTTAGCGCGGCAGAAGGATGATCCGAGTGCTCCTCCAAGATTGTCAAGCGAGACTTCGCAAGTACCGTCGAAGGATTAATCAAGAAAAGATCATATGCCTGTTTTCATGGGGGATCCGTACAAATGTGCTCCCGCAGAGGGTGGCTGAACAAGCCCACGAACAGAGGATGAGTCGCGAAGTGCCAGCGTACAAGGGGCGCTCCACAGTTGTGCTGGACCGGAAATACTGCATTCGGAAATGCAAGGGCTTACTGTTCGCCCGGCAGGTCTATGTCCCATGTACAATGAACCCTGTAAAAGCGCTGACACGCGAAATTAATGCCTCGTTGTTGGCCTTGGAGAACTCAGGTGCAATAACACCGACCGACAGACGCATGGCCAGACCGCAAGTTACGGCTTTGACCGGATTCTTTGGCCTCCCTAAGGTGCACAAGGGCGGCGCTCCTCTCCCGAACATCGTGTCGTTCAAAGGACCCCAACGTACAGATTAGCTTAGAGGCTGTTTCGACGTCTCTTGTTCCTGACCGCTGAGTCAGACACCATGGTTTCTTCGTCAGCAAAATTCTTGGAGAAAATCAAATGGGTAAGCCTCCATCCAAATGAGGTCATGGGAGCTTTTGATGTTACCTCCGTTTTTACTTCTGTTCCCCCGGACCCGCCGATCGAGACAATCAAGTTGTTACTACAAGGAAAATAAGATGAAACGGAAATTTGTCTTGGACACGCCCAAATCCTTCAGATCCTGAAGCTCTGTCTCAGGACGTACTTCACGTTCGACGGGACAATTCACGAGCAAGTAAAGGGCACACCAATGGCTTCGCCGATTTCGGTATTCATCGCCGTAGCGGTCCTGTCGCTGGTCTTCAAACACTACACAGCGAATTTCTGGGTCTGGGATGTAGGTCATACCTTGGTCGTCATCGAACAGAATCAGGCGCTGACATTCCAAGGACATCTCAACGCCGTCTTCCCGCACATTTACTTCCCAATGAAGGAGGAAGCGAACAGCAGGCTGCCTCGCATGGCGCAAATATTGTGTTGGACTAAAGACGAAAGTCTTCAGTAAATCGACAGATACGATGCAACTACTGAACTTAAAAAGCAACCACATAATCAGCAACAAAAGCAGTCATGTAAGGGCGTTCTATCAGCGTGTCGGAAGGCTCTGCAGTCAGAAGGAAGACGGGATTGCCGAACTACAATATTTACGACGTGTATTCAAAGTCAATGTCTACCCGCGCCGCTTCGTCAACCGGTGCATATGGAAAATAGTCGAAAGGCCTAACCGCCCGGCCGCCAAATCTTGGCGGCTGCTTCCGTATGTTTAGAACATTTCGGAAGCTGTCGGCCGCCGCCTGCACCACTTGGAGTTGGAGTTGCACACAGACCGAAGGCAATCATCAAGGTCTGGTAATAAAATCGTGAGACCCGCTGCCACAACTAGGAACGTCTGTAGTCGCTTTCCGGCTCCGGTGCAGTTGCGGACAAAGCAACTACGTCAGAGAAACCGGAAGACTGCTCCGAACTTGGATGGCGGACCACGCGACAGAGGTGCGGAGAAATGACGCCAATTCCAAGCTGCGGCTCATTCGACGTGATTCGGCCACACATTCAAATTCGACGAGGCCAAAATTCTCGCAAGAGGTGACAACCGCGTGAGCCGGGAGCTACTGGAATCATTGTTTACTGGCCCACAGTTCATTAACGAGTGCAATTAACTTTACCTTACATACTCTGTGCTGAGTCTTTACCTAGGCGAATTAATTGGCCACAGTTGAACACTCTTCCCAACACCAGGGTAGATGCGTCGGCTGGTCGAGCAATCATCAAACCAACATCCAACGCACGTGATTAAATTGGGGCAATTAAAGACGCGAACGTCGGCCATCAAGCAACTACCACACCACGTGCAACGATCGTGGATGAAGAGTGAAGGCGTTGATGTTCATCGGAATGCGGTAGCATTGCGACTGCATCCTGTAAATACTGCAGCCCCTTGTGCATGAACCACTTGTATCTACTTTTGTCTCTGATGATGGGTTCGAGCAGGAATCCGAAACATCAGGCTAATAAAGCTCTTGCCCCATCGATCGTGTCTTCTTTTTCAAGACTATGTTTATTACAGGAATGATAATTGGCCTCATCTGTGTCTTAGCAAGGAAACTTTTAAAATAAAAACAGAGACAAAGAAGGTCGGATGTTTCTCAAATAAGGTAACTTCTTATCCCGTCTGTTTCTAAGGAATATGTTTATCAAACGCTTAAGGTGTTTAATAATTAGATTTTTATAAAACTTGATTACATCCAGAGTCCTATCTGCAATTGCAAATTGCACAAAGGACATGAACTGTTTTGGATACAGTAGCAATTTGCTTTGCAAAGAAAGCTCCAAAAATTTTGGCTTTTTAAGTGCTATTGATTGAGAAGACATTTTTTATCATTTAGCAGCGGTAAAAGATCGTGACCGCGCTTAGTGGAGGACTGAAGTTGGAAAATGTTGGCGACGGATTTGCCAGGATTCAAATCATTGAAAGCAAGTGACTCTCTTTGCATGTCGTGCGCTTTGCGCTGCTGTGAGACAATCTTAATATCCTTGTTATTTTAGGATGAACATATGAGGATCTGTTGGATAGGTCAACAGCTGTCGTCTCGAATTTCTCAGTCTGTCGCAAATAACAATAGGAACGTGGGAATGTGAGGAATCAGCCTTAAGATATCTACATGGCATAATCAATTGGATGACATTGGAAACGTTGGACATAACCTCACGAATAATAAAAAAATCGCTACATACGATATAGCTACACCAATCAAAAGATCGATTATAATTATTTATTAACTCTGTATCTACGTAATCATATAAATATAAGTCCGAATCATGCTAGTTTTTTTCAAAAGGCAAGCGGTATGCAAAAATGAATTCATAAATGATCTTTTTTAAACTCGTCTTAATTGAAATCAACAAAAATCGGGGTAATATCATTATTAAGAATGTGATCAAAAGCCTAATAATCTTTGAAAAACAGGTGACTTATTGGGACTAGTTAAAACAAATGAAAAAAAGTTGGAAGTCCTGGGATCTACGCGAGAAAATATAAGAAACAAAAAGCTTAAGATCCTCAGTGAGTATTTGGACATGGGAAGAAGCATCCGAAATTACTTTAAAGATTTCACAACCAAAAGTTCCCTTTCTTTGAAACAAAGTTCCTGTGAATAAGGGGTACTTTAGTAGTGGCAATGTCGGACGAGGAGACAAGAATCATTTGGAACAAATAAATAACAAACCTGGAAAAAAAGCGACGAACCACTAAAAAGCAAATAAGTAGTAGAAAATGGAAGCTTGCTTCAAAATGTGATTGTAATGATAAATTTATATTTACCTAACTGTGAAAAACTCGGCGCGTCGGTGGAATTCAAACCCACTCAGTAAGGAGAAGGCTTGAGTACAGCCAACGCTCTAACCAATTGAGCTACGAGGCCCCGACGGACGACGCGAGTTTTATCAAATTTGGGTCAATTTATCCGCCCAACCTACTGCAACGTCTGGAATCTGACAAAACATCTATGAATTACGCAAGCCTAGTAGTCATCTGGTGGATTCTAAATGAATTACTTAGGAAATCCTGCTTGGGGATTCAACTAACTGTATCATATTTGGTGGATTCCAGACATTGCAGTGGGTTGGGCGGGTAAATTTACCCGAATGTGATAAAACCCGCGTCGTCCGGCGGGGCCTCGAAGCTCAAGTGGTTAGAGCGTTGCCTGTACTCAAGCCTTCCCCTTACTGAGTGGGTTCGAATCCCAACGAGGCGCCGAGATTTTCACAGTTGCGTCAATATGGATAATTGCAAATCTGCCAAAATATCAATGAAATGATAAAATATTACAAAGAAAGACGGCTTTCTGTCAAAATGGCAATTTTCTACAGAATGTAGTATTGCAGACTGTTGAGGACAAGCATACTCAATAGCCATTATGCAAGTGCGGAAAGCGAATTGGAGGGCTATGATGTTGGATAAATAACACTGCATTAGTATTTCGGCAATCTGTCTGAACCAAAACATATTGTGCAAATTAAGTTATATTTCGTAATAAAGGTCTATCAGCTGTATAACTCGAAAATGTATGATTTTCGAATCAAGTGGAACTAAAATACAGCCCACACCTAAAAAGTCACACTGTGAGATTGTCTAATCAAATATCCATAAATGTTGCTGCTAGGGCATGACTCACCGCTAGACATTAAGCAGTCACCCAAAAGACCACAATATGCATCACCCACGCCTGTTACACCTAACCTTCCTCTTCAAAGTTGACTTATCTAGGAAGAAAAGTTTGTCGTCTTGATAAATTGCGTTAAACTTATAGAAATTCGGTTTTTAGAATTGCACGGAGAAACATGTTGCCTTATCAGATAATTAACTCATTTGCCAATACATATAGGTATTTTGTACTGATTTATTCTTTCAAAAAATCAGTGTAGGACGATTTTTGTTTTGTGGCCGGCAAACAGGGTGTATGTTAGGATAGAGGTTAATGAAGGAATTTGTTACAATTTGCCAAAACGTCATGCATTAAAACCACGATATTATTTGTAGGTTTTTGACTGACCAGTAAATCCATTTTCCTTAATATTCCCTGATTATACTTAATACTCTGCTATATATTCGCAAACAGTTAAGATAACACGCCATTTAAATGGATAATGAATTCTTGCGATGCTTTTTGATGCTCAAACAACGTATGATCCTACATTTTTCTAATTTAAAGACGGAATCAACATGGAATTTGGTAAGCTTATACTAAAAATCACGTGATCTTAAAGAAATTTATTTTTCTTTACTTTTGCCCTTTATTGCTGAATCGTTGTGCAAGCTGCGCCTGTCGGTTTACTGTGGTTTCGGACACTTTATGCGTAAGTGAAATTCTAACTATCATCTGGGTTTTGCGATGAAAAGTAAGTTTCCTGTGAGTTGTGCTTAAACAAGGCACTGCGTTTGCAAAGCAAGGGTTTCATTTTACGAGACATATCTGTCAAAAGACACGTATACATGACAGGATACCCCGGTTTGCAAAGATTTAAAAGTGGTACATCCCGTATGTAATATGAACAATGTCGGAGCCCATATACGACCTACACGCATATGCCTGTTAAAACAAGAGTCTTTTGATCCAGTAAATTGTAGTGTTCCTTTAACTTACTGCAAGCCACTCAGTTTGGCCTACTAGGTAGTAAA
Organism: Spirometra erinaceieuropaei; assembly: GCA_902702965.1. NCBI lineage: Eukaryota > Metazoa > Platyhelminthes > Cestoda > Diphyllobothriidea > Diphyllobothriidae > Spirometra > Spirometra erinaceieuropaei. The sequence goes on from CACRXP010000721.1 coordinate 324,078, forward strand.
GCAGCAATTTTCGTAGCGTCGAAAACAGACGCATACTTAAAACGACTTTTACAAATATTTGATACACAATTTTAAAATTAAATATGGTCGAGTATTCGAATGTTTTAAAAAGGTAACCTTCCGCCGGTGTAGGTCGACTAGGCATTTACAACAAAACAAGGGCTAAATAATCATAAAAGAAAACAGGGACATTGTAATAGGACAAGTATATTATACATGCTTCGACATTAGCGGAGATTTTTAAATGTTATTGTGTCTTTTAACCTGACCGCAGGAAGAGCTTTTTTAGTCTAAACATCTTAGACGTAAATCATTTCTTTTATTTAATAACTGAGGCACTATAATAATCGGATAGTAAATGGCTGCGTTTGAAGAGGGGCAAAGAGTCACCATCCTTGTTACTTAACTCGTGAATACATTGGATTTAACTACAACTATCAACTATCAACTACAATCCAGTATGTCGGACACAATGTCGGTTCCAGGAAAAGTGCTATTAATACATGTAAGTTGCTATCGAACGTCAGTAGTTACTGGCGATTAAAACCCGACTATTTTTAAATAATTTGCTTTGGACTTCTAAACAATCCCCTAAACGCCTGTTGGGTTATAAATTCACGAACTGGGAAAACTGGCCAATTTTGCAGGATATCAAGGTTCGGGTATGCTTGTCAGGCGATGTTCCAATTTCAAAATAAAGACCACGGTCGCCAGGGTGGCAAGAACACGAAAAGCATCATTCAGGTTATCGCAGGAGCCGCCTGATGACTCAGGAAAGACTTTTTCTTAGAAAACTTCCTTTGGACGAACGCAGACACATCACTAACAGAAAAAGCAAATGATGTCTGATAGATCATTTTACCATGAGTTACAACTTGCGCAATTATAAAATTAAATCAATTGTCATTGAAGCACATTTCTTCAGCTTGCACACAATGCTATAATCCGATAGGCGACCCCTCTCAATTACGCTATGATCTCATTGGGCAGCATGCGATTACCAGTCTCTCAGTTAACATCTACTTGTTTCATAGTTTGAGCATTTTCTCACAAATTTAGTGTGCGCAGGTTGCAAAGAATTACTACCTAACTGCAGAAGCATGTGTTCGCGCGTGATTTTGTACTTACTATGCACACTAACGATTTGTATGTGCTGCAGATTATGGAGTCAGCGTTTAGACAGTGCGCGTGAGTTAACTATGTGAGATATATATAGATTAAGTTTTAACATTTGTAATCTATGTGGCGTACAATATTGCGTATAAGCGTAAATTTTCCTGTAGAATTTGTGTATAAAAATGATACATTTGAATTATTTTGGAGGACCGTATATAGGTTAATATTACATAGTTTTATATCTTTAACTATTATTCGAGAGCACACTAAAATACGCATAGTAATTGCATCTAATTAGTAATTGCCAAAGTATCTGTAGTGTCTCACCAAATATTCGCATACTTTGACAGCTGGAAGTTTGGTAGACGAATAATTAGCCAACTTTAGATCGCTCTTTACATATTGATGCGAAAATATTCTCTAATTTATACGTTGCTCATCAAAGTAAATATTAAATATGCCGACTATGAGGAGACCCTATTTTTGTCAAACTGTAAAGTCGGCACTTTTGTGATTTTGAATGCGTCGTGTTATATTACTTACAGAAATTACTATTTGTAAGACATTTTTTTATTATTCGTTCTGGGTGGTCATTTTATTCTGCCCTTGCGTTACCTATTATAAACATCTTATCTTAAACTGTCAGATGAATAAAATGTTTACGTCAGTTTAGAGTAGAACACCATTATCTGTCCAATTTGTACGTCTCAATGTTTAATAATATCTTACCTGTTTTCTGAGTGATAAGAAATATAGTTTATTCGACGATGCGTTTATACTTAAGAGTTTGTAAATAAAAGCAAACATTATTTCAAATATCTAGGTTGACAAACACATTCTCATAGAAGAAAAATGTAGGCCAGGTATGACATCAATTTCCAGGTGTTCACCTGGTGTACTTTTCTTTTACCCTAGTCGGTGCAAGCTGTGGATCTCATCCTGAACTGCAGATAACTCCAATATTCAAACGTCTTCTCCAGAGTCGTCTTCAATTTAAACAATCCGTCCTGCTTCCCGAATGTGCACCCGAATTGTTCGGTCGTTTGACGATGACATTTATCCTCAAAGATGATATTAACTGTTCTAAGATGGAGAGCTTTTTTGCCATGTATTATTGCACTGTCGACATTTTCGCATCAGTAATGACATCACGGACTCCGTTTAAACCATTGCCATCGGACGATGTTTGGTCAGAACGAGGGTATGCAAAATTGTCTGAGCGCCACCAGGCCAAACGCATTCATGCCAATTTTACATTGGTTCATACAAAAAGCAAATTTCTGGAGCAAATTTTGTTCGCAAATAAACAAATTTTGTCCCTAAGATCAATTAAGTACAACCCTAACTGTGACGAAAATGAAAACAACAAACAAGCTTTTACAGACGCTGAAATCAACGTCATGTCAACTCTTTGGGCTGTCCTTCAATCTCGACACCCTTTTGGCTGTTGGTCTATATTGCAAAATGTCGAACCAGATGATTTTCTTTAAATTGAATAATAAAGTCGGAATATCTGGCGCTTACATGGTCAACTCTGATCCTGCAAAATATGAAAGGTTTCTTATTTGTTCTCTTAATTACCCATAATTTTTTAAGGACCATTCTAAGCATGTAGACATCAATGGATATCAAATATGTTTTTTTTATGGTCATGGCGCGTTGTACAATTCCTGGTCAAGAGGGAGTGGTTTAGAACTTGGCATAATACTAGGTGCCAATATTGCATTAAATTTAAAGACAGTTACGACTCGTGTTCAGAATAATATGCTCAAATCTGAACATCGACAGGAGCTGATGGAAGTCAGATTAGTCCTTTGCAGCTGGGGCACAAAGAATCAGACTATAAAAAACGCCTTTCAGTGTAAACTACTTCAGGACGATTTTTATGTCCAGAAATTTACACCGAATGAAAAATGACAAGTTGTCAAGCCCTAAGCAAACGTTTAGCGCAACGAATGTTAGCCTTTAGCCACATGGCATCTACAGACAGTCAGTGCACTGCAAAGCTTAGGAATCTTTCGCCATATAAGGCACGCGTTCGTTTTGCAAAATGCAGTGTCTAAAACCATTATTCGTCAACAGTTCTGACAGAAGCAGATCCAGAATAGACTGTTTGTCTTCGTTAATTAGGTTACAGACTGCTAGAATGCAAAATGCATTTGAAGTATGGTAGTCCTGTTTGAAGGAAAGTGGTTATTTCAAGAGTGTCGGTGAGCCCTCAGAAGACCGTCGTGCAGGTCCTACAGTTGCCATGGCCCAAAGCCGCCAAGCCAGCCAGCCTCATACAGTTGCATTCTTTAGGGCCCACCGTCATCCTGGCGTTGACTGGAATTTTGGCGTTTCTCCCCCCTTTTCATTAAATGCGAGCTAGGACATTATAATCTACTTCCCCATAAATCCATATTCATTATTTCAATAGCTATGTAAATGTACTTGCCTGCGGAGAATTAATAAGTGAAAGACGCTTTTTTTATGTGTTAATGCAAATATGGCAAAAGGAGCACAACGTTTTTGATGCAATTTTAATAACCTCGGGTGGTCGATTATTTTCTTTGGCACTTGCTGCCCCGGCCGATTTTGCAGCGTGTCTTTTTGCGTGGTTCATTGCTCATTATCTCTCAAAGGGAATTGCTTTCCGGTAAATCATTCGATATTTCACTATTGGCCAGTGTCTATCATTTATGCGCAAATTACTAGCTACCGTCGTACCGTAATCCCTGTGCATACACTGACGCAGAACCTCAAAAAAGCTTGAAGATCAAAATTATTGTAAATAGAATTTATACTTGAATTACATGCTCCCAAATGTGGCACTTCAAGTGCCCTAAAAAGTCCAGTGCATTAGTGATCGTCTTTATAATATTTGTATAGAGCCGCTGAATTGCCGACATGATAAAGGTTGTGTCGTTGGTACTCCAAGGGTCTTTAAAGAGAAGCACGATGACCTATATGAATGTCAGCGTATTCCCTTATTAAATCGAACAACAATGCATGCGTGTCTGTAGTCGATGATTTATGACATTTTAGAGAACTGTAAAGATTGTAATATCGCATCGGAAGAATGGCTATTGTAGCAACTAACTCTCCCGATATTTGTTGTTGCTCCGATCAGTTGTCATGAGTTCGTTTGGTGCCTGCTTCGCTTGATGGAATAAGTCGGGTGCTTATAAATTCAACAGAGGTCATGCAAATGTATACATCGATCCATGTGTCTTCTGACGATCTGCAACGTGTTCTAATGCTGCGGAATATGTTGCAGGCACACAAACACTTTTGTGAGAAACGGAGTGATTGAAGATAGGGGGTACAATCTGTCAGCTTAATTTCGTAGTTTTTAATGGCTTGCTAAAGGTATAGACTTTGGGAAAGAGAACCTAGTTGTAATGTTTAAAGCTCTTAAATTAATTTGAGCATTTGATTTATAAGAGTGCGGTGATTATGGAGTCGTTTTATACGGAACGTTTGTCAAAGGCGAAAGTGCCAACAACACGGCTACCCTGGATATTGCTTTAATACATAGCGTACGCGACTGTTTCAACCATTGAAGGCTTGACGGCGAAAGCTAATAAAACTGCCTTTCATTTGTTGACACATCGGCTAGAAACAGAAGAGTTTATTTTATGGCTGTGTATTGGTACTCTTAGATGTTGTAGTACTTCTCAGCATTGTGTCAGTCGTCAAGAAACGATGCTTAAAATTGATTTTCAATTTTCACGAAATGACCGAGGTGGAACAAATTTTTTGAATGAGACGCGCTCAAAAAGTGCAATGGATTCAATGGGTTCTAACTAAAGGTATTTTGTACGTTTATAATTTAAAACAACGGTAATACTTAAGCATTTAGACAAGAAAGTGGGACTAAAAAATATCCTTGTCACAAAATTTACGCAAAATTACTAAGGAGGAAGGCGGCAGGTCTGAGTATGACGTTAACTCTCTGCACCTTCAGCAGTCCAGAAATGCGGTCGTAACGAGATCAATGGTTTTAAAGAGAAACCAGTGAATGGGTGTGATACATATTAGCGTTGCATGTTTTTAACATCATTTAAGATTAGCTGGTCAATTTTAAATGCAATGACATTCCTCACAAAAACCAGAAATGTGTTTGACATTTTAATTTCAGAGTCATGCAGTTGTGTAAACAGATAATGCTTCGTGACCTAGCTCAACTGGATACCATTAGTTATCATAGCCTCAATAAACTGCCTGAACCAACTTTACTGAAGGCGAGGTAGGCCAATGTTCTAGAAATACAAGCACGTTGTCCGTGCATGGCTATATTATTGAGTCAACTATTATTAGCAAGCATTATACACAAAAACTAGCAACTGGGCCCCGTCTACATAGTGACTCGTCATAGGAAGAACTATAAACTTTGTGTTGTCGGGCGTCCGTCCGGCGCCTACTTCGCTTGATGCAATGGATCGGGTGATTAATAATCCAAAAGAACTCATGCAGATATAGTCATCGAACATTGTGTCTTCTGACGATATGCAGCGTGTTCTAATGATGCAGAATATTTCGCAAGCACAGAAACCCTTTTGTGAGACACGGAGTGATTGAAGAAAGGGTTTACAATCTGTCAGCTACCAGTGGTTTTTCTAAATGTCGAAGTTTGCAGTAGCCCGCTGACAGAATAGCATTTGGGAAAGATAACCTGGTTATAAATTTTAAAGCTCTCAAAATAAGTTGAGCATTCGACACGGCCACCCTGGAACTTGCTTAAATACATAGTGTGCGTGATTGTTTCATCCATTGATATCTAGGCGGCGTAAGCCCATCAAACTGCCTTTCATTTGCCGACAAATTAGATAAAACAGTAGAGTTTATTTTGTGGCTGTGTCATGGGACTCTAAGAAGTT
>CACRXP010000722.1:0-80613 GCA_902702965.1 Spirometra erinaceieuropaei
AAACTAAACCATACCCTTGTCCCGTTCTGACCAATTTCAGCCATCACTAGGCTAGCTTCGTTGTCGGGCGTGAGCCCGAATTTTATTACTAATGGTCCTTTATCGCGGACTAGAATCCCAGGGGTGTTCGTTTGTTTTGATCTAGCAAAAGTGGCCGCTGTTTTGTTCAAATTTTTTTCCTCCTATTAGCGATCTAAAATGGTCGGGCATTAACAGAATTACTTCCCCCCGTCTCCCGCCTGCGGTTTTGCCGGGTTCTCGGTTTGTCTCTGAGGCTTGAATGAAGAGCCCCATTTGTGCTGTCACGCGTCTCCATCCAGGCCTCAAAATTGGCTTCGCCTCAATCCACCAATCACAGTTTTCTCTTTTTTGCTTTTAGCGCGATAATTACTCGGCTATCTTGCCTCTGACTACCACCCTCCCGGTTCGGTATTCATCTGCGCGCAGGTTACTAATACTGCACCGACTGGGGGCGGTGGTGCTGATGGATGTGTTTGTTGTTTCACGCCATTCCAGGGAACCGTGACTGGAAGAACTCGCTAGTCACGCGATTTTCGCCTCATGAAAGCACTTCGCTCTCCTCGATCCTAAGGAAGGAACCTGTTTTTGTGAAAATTTAACCCCTAGTGGATGGCGGTTTTCAGGCCACGCTAGTCAGAGCGTCCCACCTGATCAGTCGACTGAGAGGTTTGGGACAGGCCGGTTGGGAGCGAGAGTGAGGTCGGAGGCAGCGCTCAAGTTATTCGCCGCCGGTAATCTAACGCGCCATAAAATTAAGACAACGGGCTGACATTCAAGGATTGAAAGGGCGCCAGCTGAGGGCACTTCCTGCGAACTCACTTTTGCCCGATCGACGCCTTATCCTTGTGGTATGAGGGATCAGATTGTGTCTGGCAATCCCAGGCGGATTCTTTGTCTTTGTCAGTCTCTCTGTCAGCGCACAAGCCGACCTTCGGGGCCCCCTTGACCTTGTCTTTTCATCGGCAATGATGTAAACGGAGATTAGCGTTCAGAGCATCTGACACTTCTCACTGCGCATGTCTGCCGTGCTCATCATTCCTTCCCGTAAATGTTTTAAGTAGCATTTTCATCGACAACCTTTTGTGTCCTCTCCAAGGCTCACGCATGACGGTCTACTTTCGAAGCAGGACGACGTATTTCGAGTGAACTGTGTCGACTGTCTGGATCGAACTAACCTCGTCCAAAGCGTCTTTGGCAGTCTCGTAATTGAAACGCAGGTACTGTTTACCAATAGACGGCTGTCTTGTTGTTCCGCAACACTCCTCCTTGTACAATTTTTGACTGATTGGTGCCTTCAATGTTCGTTATAAAGTTTCCTATTTTCTCTTCACTTACCCTTTGATTGTCTTTCTTGAAAGCTACGTCACATTTTAAAGTTAGAGCAGACGAAAAAATCTTCTACTGGCAACCGTAAAGTTTTCCCACAGGACTGCGTTTTTTTGCAAAACAAGCTTCACGGGAAGACTGCAGCCTGAACGCGTAACTCCGGATGTTTGATTTTCGGCGCAAAATTACATCATATTCGCTGTCCTCGAAAGTACCGGCGTAAATAGCAGCGCAAGCATGGCACGCCCACGCACCGTATACTGAATGATGCTATCGGAAATTAGAAGCATTATTTCCCCGGAATGAATTTAAAGCAGGCATGGACAGCAGAATTTATTGGTACCAGTACCATATTCTGCAATCCTACTAAGGCTATCCAAGTTCCACGGGCGAAGGCTGCCCTGCCATTGCAGGCCACGTCAAATTGTGTTTACGAATTTGCATGCACTTGTGGATACATTGGGCGAACGCAAAAACAACTGGCAGCCAGGTCAGTTGAGCACCTGCCTAAATGGCTTCTAAAGCAGGAGGATAAGATTCTACGGTCTTCTATTACAAAACATCTCCTTGATAGTGGCCATTCGGTTGACCCCAAAACGTCTTTTCGAGTATTAGTTCGAGCACGAAGTACTCGGTTATTGCGCTACCTGGAGGCAGCCTAAATACGGCGGGAGAAACCCGACCTGTGTAAACAGTTAGACCACGTGGTCAATCTCAGCTTTCCCTGGTAGGTCTGAGCCTTTTTGATTTTCGAAATCCCTCGGCGTGCTTACTTCCCCATTTTCATTCCTATCTTGCGTTTTGAAGTTATCATTTTACTGACTAGTCTACATGCAGTATACGATGACCTTGCTGTTTTACATTGATTTTCTCTGTCGAAGTTCAAACCTCTGTATCTTTCTCACTTGTTATCTGTGTTATGCAACGACAGGCTGCAGTTGATAAGCCGTCGCGAAATTTACTGGTACCAATAAATTCTGCTGTCCATGCCTGCTTTAAATATCGGAAATTAGGCAAGACTGACCTATTTGGTCCTCTAAACAGGACACGAGATCTGGAACCGCCCACAATACGGGTGGCTTTGAGCTCACTTCCAGTTAAATAAGGGTTGCGGTTAAGTTAGAGATTAGGTTTAGGGTTTGATTTAAAGTTAACGGTGAGGTTTGTCAGGATCAAGAATGTAGAGACTAGTTTTACCTGCTGATTTGAGGTTTAGTGTGGGGCTAGAGTTAAGATTAAGGCAGCTGTTAAGTTTTATATCAGGGTCATTTTTGGGAAATATTTTGCCCTATCCGGAATTATGCGCAGGTCTCCTTTATTACCTGGGCGGGGCGTTCCTATTTTCCCATGTCCTGTTTAGGTGACCATATCAGTCAGTCCTACCGGAAATTGTAAGGAAAAGGTGAGTGCACAGCGAGAAATGCTTCATTAGTCTTAACTCTCGCTCTTCAGTCCATCGTCAAAGACGTGCAGATAATGGCCGCATCCCCTGCGTTGACTGCCCCGCCAAATACGCAAGCGGAGTCACAAAGTTGCCGTCGACTGGTGGGGGGGGGCATTATTGGTACATAGAAGAGCATAATCACACCTGCGACTTTGCCACTGCGGGGATGTTAACACGAGCGGGGGTATCAAGTCGCCTCAATGGGTGATCGGAGTGTGGGACTCCGGTCGCCAATTGGCCAGCAGTTTTTGTATAACTTCTTCCGACAAACTCCGAACTTCTTACTTTGTTCTTACACACGGATACCGGTTGACCAATCAAAACCCCCTTGAATCACTGGAGTACATTTTGGCCGGGTCGCTGTCCGTGCGCCCGATGAGTCGTCTCACCGCGTGTTCAGAGAACGAATCCAGCCGTTGAGGGCCGGAAAGACTCGCTTAATGGATAGAACGAGTTTTCAGACTGGTTCTCGCCTCCTCATTTCCTCGTCTTCAGCATTCATGTACTGCGTATCTTTTCATCGAGTCCTTAATGGATGCGTATGGGTTATCGATCGCCTCGCATTGCAACGGCGTTCCATCTAATGCTGCCCTTCCGGTCATTAATTCAGCCATTTTCTCGCCAACCGTTTGAGAGCCAAGTGCTGCTCTCATTACAGCGTTGTATTTGACCGGGCGCAATACTAACTGAACAGTTTCAGAGCGCCGACTTTTAGGCCGAGAACGAAAATCCTGTCACCGGCAGCCCGTGCGCAAGTAATTCGCGCGAGGGCGCGATTTCTTGGGGAGAAGACAGGTTGGTTATCAGGATCCGAGTCGTCGAGGAGTGTAAAATTAAAAAAAGGGTAAAAAATGCCGTAACAAGAGAGTGAGTTTTACATTTTCAGCGTTGTGCGTCCTTGGCGAGGTCGATGTCGTCTGCTCTGCACTTATAGGACAGATTTTTCTTGTATAAATCCTCTTTTGCGTGTGAATGAGACGGGCTGAGGAGAAAAGGAGAGAAAAAATAAAAATTATCAGCTTTAGGCGGATAAACTAAAACAAAGCCGCTCGTCCCCCCCCCTTTGCTGAAATCCATGCCTAACTGTGCTATCTCATGAAACGTTAACCCAGATTCCGATATCTGGTTTCGATTTAAAAATATTGTTTACGTAGGGTTGTTTATCGTGCAGCATAACCCTAGGACATTTTTAGTCAGCGCAGGATTCCGGCTTTTGAATGAGCTTTCCGACCACCTGAAGAAACTATACTTCGTAAAAGATAACTACTAAAACAGCGGTAATTCTCCCCATTGATTTTCAATGCCCTTGTAACTTCAATTATATTTTATAGAAAACGTGCACAAAATACGCTCATTCGGTAAAAAATCATGTCTTTATAAATTTTATAGTCATAGAAATAGTATCTTACGGTTTCAAAGATGTTTCTAGTTTTCCAAGACCGCGAAATGTATATTCATACACTATTGCATCAGAATTTTTGTTTATGCTACTTATAAATCACACAACCCGGCCCAAAATTTATTGCGCAATTTTATGAGTTTTATATGCGTTCTTCCTTAAAACGTGCAGAAATATGTGATATTCTCTTGATGAAATGCATAAAACATGTAGTTGTATAGAAAAGGTCGTAATAGAAGGGGTCGTATGCCCTGGAACAATCAAATCTCCCCTCAAAAACGGGCTACCGTTTTCGAACGGGATAGGTACTCTTCCTGGAATTCCCTGTTTCCATGTCCCCTCTTGGGCTTTTTTTATCCCGCTCCCTGCTCCCCCACCGAAGCGAATGCTCCAGCATCTTATCTATCTTTTCAGTTACGAAAGTTGGGCCTGCTGTCAATTGACGAGGATCTGCCAATCATGTTTCATCGAATGCTGCAGGGCCTCTGGGCCAACAATGGCGATGCGCTGAGTCGGCAGTACACGGGAACAGTAGCCATGAAGGTGAGTCACTTTGACCCCTTATTTATAAGGCCTTTTCAGAGTTAGATCGCAGGTGGTAGCCAGGAGTGGGGAAGCGGACGGCGACCTTAACTCTAATCCTAACCTTAACCCTAACACCAAGTCCAACCTTAAACATTAACCGTTAACCCTAACGGCAATCCTAACCGAAATCGTAAACGTAACCATAGTTCCTAGGCATAGCCGTAACTGAGAAACCTAACCATAATGCTGAAACCTATTCGTACGCTCAAACTCTAACCGTAAACTGAAAACCCAAACCTAAAGGCACAACTCTAACCCGAAATTCGGAAACCATTAACCGGTACCCTAATCCTAACCTCAAACGTAAAACGGAAGCCAAACGGGTCAGATGTGCTTATGGAGCCCCACAAAATAGCCCCAGTAAACGACCCCCCCCTCCCCCCAGCCACTTGTAATACGGCGCCTGGCTACCAACTGCGATCTAGCCCTTTTCAGCTTCAAGCAAGTAAGCTCCTCCAGCAACCACCGCGCAAAATTTAAAATATCTGTTTGAAGTGGCTTTCTGATCTCATTACATTTTTCCAGTTGCTGCAACCCGTTCGCTCTTCAACTGCCGGCTTTGGGAGGATATTTTTGGTTTCGGAGTCAGCATGTTCTGCTTCGTGCAAATCCCACAGTAATGAGTTTAGATCACAGTCAAGTGGGCGACGAACCCATGGCTCAGTGGCAATGCGTCTAACTTAATACCCAATGATCAGAGGATCGCGGTTTTGGGATGGGATATAGCCGACTGGCGACGGCTAGTAGGCTGGAAGCAGCATTCCTGTCGGCGCATCCTCTACATCGCTATACAAACACCAGAGGGGACTTGAATTTGATACCCTTCGGCATTGAGGATGGAGGCTGTCATCATCCGCAACCAGCTCAGTAAAACACTACTTCTAGACTTTTGGACATCCACTTCGATGTGCCTAACACTGTATCAACCCTTCACTTCTACCGCGGCTTCCAACCTGGTCCATCGCCCCAGCTCATTCAGGTGTGATGTTGATGATGTCTCCGCGGTGGCCCCTCATTCTGCCACAGTGCACTCCGGTTTATTCTCCTGAAGACTTCTCAGCCTGGCGGTCTGTGTCACCTGTCAGAGACGTCGCATGACTGTCACCTCCCCGCCCCCCCCCCTCCCCCTTCCCCCCCCCCTAGGCACGTGAGATGGCCCACATATGGGGTCAGAACTAATAGCCCTCAACGTCGCCAATAGAAGCGAAGAGACGAGTCCCTTGAAGAAGAGGACACGGTCGCTGGAACAAGAGCTTTATTAACCTGACGTTTCGGATTCCTGCTCGAACCCATCATCAGAGACGAAAGCAGATAGGGGTGGTTCATGCACAAGGGGCTGCAGTATTTAGAGGATGCAGTCGCCATGCTACCGCATATCTATGACCATTCACGGCTCCCCCCTTCATCCGGGATCGTCGCTCTTGGTGTGATGACTGTTTGATGGCCGACATTCGCGTCGTTAATTGCTGCAATTTCATCACGTGCGTTGGATGTTGGTGTGGTGATTGCTCGACCATCTGATGCACCGACCCTGGAGTTGGAGAAAGTGTTCACCTGTGCGCTCCCCGCGTGGCTAATTACACCGCCTAGGCGAAGTTTCAGCACCGATTATGGGAGTCGAAGGTCATTGCACTTGTTAATTGGCCGGGGGGCCAGTAAACCATGACTCAAGCAGCTCCCGGCTCACTCCGTTGTCACCTCTAGCGAGAATTTCGGCCTCGTCAAATTTTAACGTGTGGCCGGATCTCGTCGAATGAGCCCCAACGTCTTATGCATTCTGGAGAAGGCTGAGCCATTGACTGTGTAACCAAAACTTGTGTAATTCATATTGACCCAACTGTGAAAAACTCGCCGCCTCGGTGGGATTCGAACCCACGCAGTAAGGGGAAGGCTTTAGTACAGCCAACCCTCTAACCACCTGAGCTACAAGGCCCCGTCGGGAGACTTGGGTTTAATTACATTTGGGTCAAGTTAGCCGCCCAACCTACTGCAACGTCTGGAATCCACCAAATCTGATACAGTAAGTTGACTGCCCAGGCAGGATTTCCTAAGTAATTCACCTAGAATCCACCAGATGACTACCAGGCGTGCGTAATTCATAGATGTTTTGGCAGATCTTGAATAATTCATATTGACCCAAATGTGATTAAACACGCGTCGTCCGGCGGGGCCTCGTAGCTCAATTGGTTAGATCGTTGGCTGCACTGAAGCCTTTCCCTTACTGCGTGGGTTTGAATCCCACCGAGGCGCCGAGTTTTTCACAGTTGGGTCAATATGAATTATTCAAAATCTGCCAAAACATCTGTCAACACTTGTGTGCCAATCCGGCATGATATTTCTATTTCTGCCGCTGGGCGTCTCATTCTTTGGTGAGGGGTTGCAAGTATCGTTTGGCAAGCAACCACAGCAGCATTCGTCAGGGGGTTCTAAAATCATGTGAGGTAACTTTAATCATTCGAGACACCAGAGTCCCTGATTTTTCCTCCAGCCCCACCAGCAGCCACAAAGCGGCGCGTAATATAGGCAGAATAGCATTAGGGACGCTGGAGGACTTCTAACCAACAGGTCGCGGGATCGAGCCCCAGTTGTTCGACATTTCGGAGTTGGGTATGACTGGCTGACGACGGCTTATAAGCCAGAAATAGCCACTCCTGTCTCCCTTGTCTTTGTTAGTAATGCTATTCTGCCGCTGTGTGGCTTCTGGTGGAGCTCAAGAGAGAGAGCGCGCGCGGAAACGCAACGAGACAAGTGACTTCCATAGCGCGATCGGCGAGCGCCCTTCCACCATTGCTCTGATTTCTCGGTCATAACGCGTTCAACTTTTACAAAACAGGGAACCAGCTTCTTACCACGTCCTTTGCGGGTACAGCAAAAGCATCTCAGTGCCTGTTCATGTAATGCTGACTAAGTACTGATCAGTTGCGAATATCGCCCAGTTATTCCAGTGAGGCGGACGATTTCGACTCAGTTACTAACGTAAAATTTCAGATCAGACCTGAGGACGTTTGACCCTAGAACTTCACTCCCAGTTCACGCAATAACTGGGAGTAAATTTAAACACGCGAAGGTTTCTGTTGAGCCCACCCGCCCTCATTTGCGTCACGCGACCACAGCATCTCAGGTGGAACACGTGGTTAACATTGAAAAGGAGCTTATATTTGGAGTATAGGAATAAAGTTGAATGAGGATTCAGTAAGGAAGCTTCTACCACATTCAATAACATTTTGGGGTAGAGGTCGAGAGGCTGATTTATCAAAAAGACGGTCTGCCTTCGAGAAGCGAACAGGCAGGTCCGTGAAAGCAGTCGTGAAGAATGAGACACGATCGCTGGGACAAGAGCTTTACTTGCCACCATGTCCACCATGTGCTCCACAGCAAGGTGAGAGCAGGCGCGGTGACATGCGCGTGACTTCTTTTATAGTGATAGTAAGCTTGCACTGCATCTACCGCACTCTCTCCTCCTTCCCTACCTGGACCCGGTTTTAAGACATAATCCAGGAGACCGGAGGCGGGAGAAGGCATTCATTAGATGTATCAGCTCGACCGTACCAGGCGACTGCGTACACTGGCTCAGCACCAGTGACTTTCATGTGAATAACCTTGTAGTAATAGTAGACTTTTACAGTACCCATCACACCCTCTCTCCCCTCACCCACCTGGGCTCGGTGTCAAGATAACGTCAGGACGACCGGAAGTGAGCACGGGCGCCGTGACGGACGAAGTCGGACGACCCGTCTACGCGTCCCACGCACGACCTGACCCCAATAGCCCGTACCAAGCCATCATGAGAGCGCTCAGATCTCACATTGCGTGGGCGTGCCGTAAAGACCACGTCGAGCCTGATCAAGTTATAACGTCAGCTGGCAACTTTCCAAACTTCGACTCCCTAGCGCGGCGCGAGTACTTCGAGTGTGTCAACTTTATGATAGAGGGCAATGCGCTGGTCTGCTGTGGCGGATGGATTCTTAATCGTTAGCCTCAGTCCCTATTTCTACCCCCGTGCAGCAATCGGCCGTCCGAGCCCCTCTCCCAACTAGCCACCCAATCACGTGCCTCCTCAGGCCTAATAGCTCGCGCATTCGTGGCAGACTTTCGTAATTGCAGCAACAATGGCCTAATGGACCACGCCCAAGTCACGTTAATCGTCGAGCTTTCATTGCCAATGGTGGTGATTGGCTCGACGTTTGCTGAATTGCCTTCAGTCTGTTCTGTTACGCACCGGTACGGATGTTCATCTGCCTCCCCTCCCCGTGTTCACGGGAATAGGTGTTAAAACTGCAGGCAGCGAGGGCGGTTGGTCAACTGTGGGCAAAAGATCCAAGACTCCATCAGTTCGCGATCACTGTTCTCACGCCTCGCGGAGATTTCGACTTTATGGGACTTTACGTCCTGATTGGGTCTTATCGAATGAGTAGCTCCTCGCTCGCGTTTTCGATGCGTTTTCGGCTCTCCGCTTCCATGTTAGTCTACCCATGTCCTCGGCTTAGTTGTTTGCCGACGGCTGCCCTGGACAGGAACAAGTCGGGTCCATATTTGAAAATCTACATCGATTACTCTATCCATGGAGCAAAAGGGTTATCCGCCTGACGTTCCTGACGCGAATAGCCGAGCACGCAGCAGCAGTGAGGAGGCAGAACATCGATTCTCAAGTTCCGGCTTATTAGACGGGACTCAACTGCACATTAAGGTTTAATGAGGTCGAAATTCTCACAAGAAGTAACAGCCACGTGAGCCGCGAGCTGCACGAATCGTTCGCAGTCGATTAACGAGTGCAGTTACATCCGCCCTGCTTATTCTATGCAGGGACTTTGCCTGTGCAGAATAATTAGCCGGGAGGGGAGTGCTGGAGCGAGCACTTTTACCGTTGCCAGTGTCGGTAAGCCGAGCCAATAATCAACACAAGTTATGTAATTGTCACAATTACCAACTCGACTGTGGGCAATTAGGGCATTATCGCCCCAAGGGCAATCATTTATGATGAAAGCGTGGACCGCCAGTAGTTGTGCCCTGGCATAGCAACCGCATTTAACAAATACTGCAACCCCTGTGCACCCATTACCCTTATCTGATCCAGTCTGTGGTGTCCACTCCTAGCGTGAACCCGAAACGTCAACGAATAAAACTCTTGTTCCAGCGATCGCGTCTCCCTCTTCTGAACTGCTCCCTGGTATTTCAAGTTTCTAATTCCTTCACAAATTAATCGCCAACTTGGAGTAAAATCAGTCTCCTTGAGGCTTGTAGGCTCAGACGGGAATTTGATGTGTGAATATTTGGGCCGATGTCCATCAGCCACGGCGAAATAGCCGCGTAATATTTGCATACTGCCAACAGGCAGCCAGTAGTATATGCATAGGCTGCACGATATACCATGATTGACACCACATGTATTAGCTTAAAGCCCAGACACCCGTTTTGCCGACTTTCTACTGCTGTATGACATTGCCGCGCGATGTTCGGCTCGTCAGTGGGTTCCCCAGTGTTCCCTGTGGACTACAGCAGTTCATGAACAGTACGCGGTTATTCTGTTGTAACTGATGGATTTCGATCCAAATATCCTCATCAAATTCGAGTCTGAGCCTATAATTCTCAAATAGACTGACTTACTACGATTTAGCGATTAATTTCTGAGGAGGTAACAATCGGGAGAGGGCACCCAAAAATATACTGCCGGCCAAAGCAGCGATCTTATCGCAACTGTCCCAAGCTATGCAGCCATTGACTGAGCCGCACTCTGACGACTGCGAAAGCTCCTGACGTCTGGAAGTAATGGTAAAAATGGATAATCCAAGTGCTCGGTCAACGGCGATCGTATTGCAATTGTCCGTAGTTAAGCTACTATAGAATAATCCGCATAGGGACTACTGCGGTCGTTTGTCAGCAGTGGACGCTTATATTAAGGTTGTTTAACGTAGGGTGGGTCTACAGCGATCGTTTTGCTACTGTCCAAAGGGTATGGTGCCATAGATTGAGCCGCATACCTACAACTGCGGTCATTCCTCACCTAAGGAAGAAATGGTCATGATGGATAAGCCAAAGGGCCGGTCCACAACCATCGTATCGCAAATGTTTGAACGTATGCTACCATCGAGTAAGCCGCATATCGACTACTGTGCTCGCTCTTCAGCTGTGGAAGCTAATGTCAAGGTTGGTAAACATAGGATTGGTCTAAAGCGATCATTACCCAACTTTCCTAAGCTATGCTGTTCTAAAGTAAGCCGCAAACGGACTAATGTCGTCGCTCGTGACCTAAGCAAGCATATGTGAAGGATGGCAAACCAATGGTCGGTCTACAGCGATCGTTTCTGAACTAGGGGAGATTTAGCCACCTACTCAAATAGGTATAGCAGGTATTATTTCTAGGCAACAGCTATTTGGGTGTCCTCTCCCGATTGTTACCTCTGAGGAAATTAAAAACTTGCTATTTAAAAACTGGAGTCAGGCGGGTGCTCACATCCTCGCCTGTATGGACTCCGTCCATTTTTTACTTAGGACGCCTCGGAGTCTAGTGCTCAGGTTAGCAAACGTAAGAGATCCGGGTAGATAATCTGATGAAATGGAAGTGCTCACTGGATCGAGGGACTTGTTTGACTGACGTTTTGGAAGAGCTGGGGCGGCTCTCCATGATCAAAACGTCTAGTGCAAAAATTGATCAGAATTTTGAACAGACAGCCGAATTAGTTGGCCTTGGGCTGGTCGATTTTTTTTTTCGCTGCCTTGGCCTACTGGCCGTCGCCTGTGAGTGTTGGTGGCCTCCTCTATTGTGTGTCGTCACCGCAATTTGGGTCAGTTGCGTTTGCGTCCCCCTTGTGGGTGAATTGGTCGACAGGCCATGTTTGCTCGGTAGTCTTAGGCTCCGTGCGACTATCTTGTCTTCGTCACGTCGTATGCAGTGACGTAGGACTTTATAGGCCGAAGGAAGGTCTAGATGCCTGTTGATGGAGTTGGCATCTGAGTACCAAGCCTAGAGTATGAGACGCTCTGTCCTTGAGGTGCCCCTGCCTAAGACGGCTGCTCCTTGAAAATCAAAACTGTGACCAGTTTGCCCGATGTGAGCTGCAACCTGTGAGTTTGGGTCTAGTCCCCGAGTTGCCAGTTTGTGCTCATGTGGGCTGGTCTGCAATTTCCGTCCGGTTTCCCCAACGTAGTTGCAGTCTCCATCGTTACAACGTATTTGATAGACAACTGCTGGAGTTTTAGTGGGTGGCAGTATGTTTTTGGGTTGCATCAAACGGAGTCTATTGCGTCTATCTGATCCTTTCACCGCGATCACAGATGCCCTATTTTTCTTTTTCTTCTGTTATTGGAGACAGTCTGCCTGATTTGTTCAAGCTAGTCAATGTGAGTTTTGCTAAACGTGCACACCTTCTGCCTGATATTCCCAAGGGTGATTTCACGCGCACAGGACTACGCACAATGAACGGTCTCGTGCGGGATGGAGTCTCCTCCGTCAACCGGTGAGTTACGTTTTTTTCCAATAAAGCATCTTCGTAAGCTTGTGATATGCCTGGTAATTAGCTGTCATTCGCATTCGGGTCCGTTCGGAGGCCCGTTTTGACCATCTAATAGTCTTTTCCCCTTTTGCAGACCACAGGTAGCCGTTTAGGGACTTTCTAAGACAAGCTATTAGCGTCAAAATCGTTGTGTTTTCCGTAGAGAGGTTAGCCGATGGCGACAGGCGGTCAGAAGCAGCTAGTTTTTTGCAGAGTTTACCCACAGGGAAACCGACTGGGGAAACATGAGTGCCTGTCATTCTCGCATTGTTTACCGCATACGTTAAGTCCTTAATTTCCAGGCTCTTAAACTCGGGATTATTAACTGGGTTCGAAGGTAAATATCCTACCATTTGGCTGCAGAATCCTCCGACTCCATCTTGGAATCAAGCTTAATGACATTTACCGTGTCATGATTGTCCCACTGTCTTTAAAGTATTCTTTTCTGAGCGCTGACCATGAAAGTCCCGATCAAACCTCGTTAGGATCTGTTTTTAAACCGAAAACTGTCGTTTTTAAAGCAGCGTGGTTGCCGCCTGTTGCCCACAAACTCAAGTTTTCCAAATGACTTGGAGAAGGATAATTTTTTAAATGGGGGTTCGCTTTCTTCCAAAGCATCTGCCCTATTCAGGTACGTTCGCTCATGTCACTCAACCTGGGACTCTCGTGCTGCTATGGCTCGACCAGGCGCTCCGTAATAACACGAACGCTGCGTGTTCACGATGTGATATCCCCGCCACCACAAAGATTTGCGTGTAATAAGGACCCGTTCAGTCAGGCCTCCTGTACGGTTGTGAATGCTGAACTTTGCACATGGAAGTGTTTGGCCACCACTGTCCGCGAATCATCCGTCGAATGAGGCACCTTGACTTCATTTCAAACGAGACAGTCTGTACTCGCTGTAACAACATCGCGAGCTTACCGTTAGTGACCTAACTCATGAAATTTGTTGAAATTTACGAATGATTGTCAATCACTCGCAAACCGACACCATTTCATGAGTCGAATGTCTACTTTAATGAAGTATAAGCTTAAAAGAAGTAAAAACATAAAAGAAATAGTAAAGGCAGTGTTCATTGTTTAGAAATGTCGATTTATTTTGAAAAGTTCAATATCCCGAAAAAGTCAGATATGACTCTAATTTAGTAAACTTCGTTTTTAGATGTACTGAATGTATTCTCACACCAGAAGCGTAGTAAATATGAAAGTAGAAATAAAATAACGCCTAATAAGATTGTTCTAGTGAAGTTTACATCTAAATATCGTTTAATAATTACTGTGATTTCATATATGACGGTTTGTCAGCTGCCTACATTCTGAGTGTAGATTCCAAAACAGTTTCCCAGGGATTCGTGTTATCCTTGACTTGTTTAAGTTAGATGGGGTGGGGTTCAACGAGAGAAACTGGATTTTGCTTGATTTCACCGATGTGGACGTCGTAGGCAGAAAGGGTTTCATAAGGTAACATGCTGCGAGGCCGTTCGGTGCCTAATAAGTTTAAATAGAACTGACAGGCGGGATCGTAAGCATACCATTTTGTGTTTATAGAGAGAACTTTTCTTCCGTTAAATTAATTTACACTTTTCGTTCGTTTTGGACTTCGTTGACTTTCAGATCGGCCTCGAAGTGTTGCTGAATACTTCATGATTTTCAGTGTTTTCACCCGATCGTCCATAAAGACAGATTCTGAATTACCTGTCTGTTGGGAACTTTAAAGCAAGATTATTCTTGAAGGCATTTACCGAATTAGTGAGTGTTCGGGCGCTCCTTCAGATGGTCGTTTGGGTCGCACGTGGTTAAATTACTATGCTTTCAATGAAAAACTCGGTCAGATGCGTAACCGGAGTCTAGGACATGTTTTAGCATAGGAAATTGCAAGAATATGTTGTAACGTCCATTTTCCCTAAAATTTACTGATATTTTACTTGATATAATTACGTAAACACAATTTCTGCGCAAGAAAAGGACGTTTCAGTGAAGGGAGTGGATGAGCGAACAAAATGCGCGCCGTTAAAGACGTCCAGAAATTTTCGCATTAGTTTCCTTTATCAGATTTTATGAGATAGGTCACGTACTGTATTTCGCCCCATCTAGCCGTAGCAGGGACATTTTCTTCGTCGTCCTCCCAATGAGCTCAAATTGTTGCTGCCCTCAATTTGGCACTGTTACCTACTTGAAGGCGTCCAATTGGAGGTCATCTAAAAACCTGGCCCGGCACAGTTTGGCAAGACATGGGGGTCTTCGACCTCCGTTACTAGAGAGGTAACTTAGGTCTCCAGGTTGACTCGAATCTGCGACGTAATCAAGGCTGGGTGGATCCGAAATGGGCACACCCCGCCAAGTAGAAATGAAAAATCATCTAAACTAGCTGTAGTCAAAACCGACGGTTGATCAAATGGGCGCCTGACTGTCGTGTCCATGGCTTCTCTCCTCCTTGCCGAAGTCTGACTCATGGCGATGTAGGCCAGTTCGTGTCACCACCTGTGACTTCCCATCTAATCTCCAAACCGCCGGCTCGTGTTCGTGCACACTCGTCTCTAGTTATCAGCCGTACGTGAGGAATGTCTCAGAGGCCGTCAGCTGCCTTCTCAGCCCACTTGGAGTTGGGGTTGCACACAGGGCGGAAGCAACCATCAGGCACCGAGTCATGAGGCAGGAGAACCCACTGCCACGACAGGAAACGTCTGAAGTTGTTTACCGGATGTCGTGCAGTTGAAGGCAGAACAACTACGTCGGAGAAACTGGGAGATTATCTCGGACGGAGATGGCCGAGCACGCAACAGCGGCGAGGGGAGAAGAAGCTAGCTCTCAGATGGCGGCTCATTCGACAGGACCCGGCCATATTTTTAAGTTTAGAGAGGCCGAAATCCTCGCAAGTGGTGACAACCGCGTGAGCCGCGAGCTACTAGAGTCGTGGATCTCAGGCCCTCACTCCATCGACGAGCGCAGTGACCTTCGGTTACCATATTCTGTGCTGAGGACTTCCCTGGGCAGGGGAATCAGTCACGTGGGGAGGGCGCAGGCGAGCAATTATCTCATTGGCAGTGAGCCAAATGGCGGAGCGATCATCACGCCAACACCCAACACGGATGACGTAATTACGGCAATTAACGACTTGGACGCGGACGAACAAGACATCATCGTCCCAATTATGACCCCAGCGGTGATCGCTAGATCTGTTAATTACAGTATGCATGTGATCCAACGGCAGCTGCGTTCTATGAATACTGCAGTCTTCGTGCCTCCACTACCCTTATCGGCGACCGTCTCTGATGATGGATTCGAGTGAGAATCCGAAACGCCAGACCAATGAAAGTTTTTTTCCAGTGGTCACATCTGCTTCTTCCTCCGAATCGTCAACCGGCTTTACCATTCAACTCAGCTCGGCCTGTTCGGCCGCTGGAAGGCTACAGTGGGCGTCCACCCTCCGGTAACGTTCGTGTCGCAGCACTTTGTCACGTGGGAACGTAGAAGCTGTACCTGGTCTTCAGTTTTGTCTAAACCGTTGTCACCAACGGACGGTTGGCATGGTGACTGAAGGAAAGCGACTTGTATGTCGGCGAAGAGGGAGTCGTTTTGGGCTTTGATGTCGTGGCCGCATACAGTGCGTGACCGATCTCATTAAATGTTGGCTGTAATTCTGAAATGCGTTTTCGACTAGGAGGGATTACTTAGGTGGAGTTGTAATATTAATTATTATGTAGCATAATCCTATAATATTTTGGACTCGCCGGGATTTCGGCTTGTGAGGGCACTTCTTTTTGACCTCCTGGAGAAACTACACTCGGTAAAAATTGTCTACTTAAGTAGCATGCATTTCCACACTTATTTTCGATGGTCCTATAAATTCCAATATATTTTATAGAAACCATCCAAAATATGCATTCTTTTACTCTTTTGGTAGAAAATCAAAATTTGCTTTGCATTTTATGCCTAAGGAATGTGTTTATTTGGGTTTTGAAAAAGTTTCTTATTATTGGATTTTCAAGACCATGCGATGTCCATACATACGGCATTGCACACGAACGTTTACCAGTGCTCCTCATGAAATGTACAACATAGTCCGCATCCACTGCAAAATTTTATGAGCTCTATATAGTATCTTCTTATAGACCTAGAAGATTATATGATTTCATTTACACGTTGTAGATTGAAATCGCTTAACGCTAGTTGAACGGCTGACCAGGCTCAAAATTATTCTGGAATTGGGAAACATTTTCGAAACCTAAATGTACTTTTTCTTCGAGTATAAAATATAAAGACAACGTAATTCTCTACCAAAGGAGTAAAATAAAGCATATTTTTGGACGTGTTTTAAATAAAATATATTTGAATTTATATGACCATCGAAAATCAATGTAAAAAATGAGTGCTACTTAAGTAGCCAATTTTTACCGAGTGTGGTTTCCGCAGGGGGACGAAGCGAAGTGCATTCAAAAGCCGACATCCTGACGAGTCCGAAATACTATGGGATAATGCTACATAATAATTAATATTACAACCCCACCCAAGTAATCCTTTCTAGTCGAAAAGGCATTTCAGAATTTCAGCCAACATTTTATGAGATCGGTCATGCCCTGTATGTCAAACCTCACTCACCTCCAGTTCGGCTTAATTTTCTCAAAATTCTGGCGAAAAAGTCGATATTTTGGTTTTGAACTATGTGGGACCGGGAGATTCGATGAGTTTCGACTCAGGCGACCTCCTCAAGCCTAGCATGATTCTCACTGTCACTGTATGTCATAGCGGCCGGTTGTTCGCCATCTTGTCAATCACGGGATCCGAAATAAGATTTAAAAGCTGGCTACTTACCAAACGGCGCTAATATTCTGAGTATTGTGAATTGTGACTTTGTTTGCCCTTTTTCCTCGGGTTTCTTTGCATGTACGACCAAAGATATTGGAATCTACACCTGAGAAATGTCATTAGAGGACTCTGTACAATCAAAATGACGGACCTGTTTGCTTATTTGTTAATCTACCGAGTACTTCGGATTATTCGACTATTGTTCTAATAGCTCGAAACCAAGTAACTGACGAACAAGTCATGGTTCTGTCTGGCAGTTAGCACGACAAATATCGATTTTGCGCACAGTGGTGGTATTGTAGTGGGCTAAGATGGAAAACTTCTTACACTTTAATCTCGTAGACCCTCTAACACCCCAGCCTTAAAATACTGATTGAAGTGGTAGAATGAACACACATTACCCTGCTATATCTCTAACCGGCCGTTAGCATGACATCTACAGTAGGTGACGTAGGACATGAAATGTCAAACGGAATTTTGAAACGTGTTTCCATTAAATATATATATTCAGGCTGGGTTATAATATTGACTATCATGCGTCATGATCCAAAAATATTTCAGTCACGCAATAATAGCGGCTTTAGAATGCGACTTTTGGCGACCGCCGCCTACAATAACTAATTTCCGTGAAAATGACTTCCAAGGTAGTATGAACTTTTCCGAGTGACATTCGGAGTCACTATAAATTCATGTATACCTTATAGGGATTTCCGCAAAATATCATTTTTTACACTCACTTGGTATTTAATTTCGTCATCTTCAAATCTCGTACCTCAATAAAAGGTATGCTTCGCCTTTAAAAAGATTTGCGATCATAATATTTTTAAGATCGTGGGGTTTCCGTTCAAGTAGTATCGTGTCAGTTCGTTTATTACGTCTCTTTCTGAAGTATACAACATATTCTATTTCCATTATGCAATTCTGGTAGCAGTAGATATATTTTTTAATAACAAAGAATAATAGGTGATTCTTCTTGAATAGGAAGTATGTGGCTATAATTTGAAAACCCTACAATCATTTTGGAGTAGAAAGATTTTTGAAACCAATAGACGCCCTGGCTTGAAACGTAACCTTTAAAGAAAACGTGACTTTCTATCAAATTAGTTCAATAAAAATTATTTCCAGGTGTCTGTAAGAAAGCACAAGACTGGTCGAACACCGGGACCATTTGTTTATTTGCCCGGGCTTTCGAACTCGTGCGGGAGTCCATCTTCAAAGTTAAGAGTAGCAACAGAGCAGGCGACAGTTATAGGGGGTGTTTGCCAGTCCCCGGTTAGTGACACAGGTCCGGAGATGGCTGCATATTACTCTGTATGCCGACGCCAAATCGATTCATCCATTAACTGAGTTCTCATTCGGGGCCCAGGTTTCAAATTATCCTCAGTTTGTCTTCATTCCGTCGTGGTCGATTGCCTTGGTGGCTGCGGAGCTAAACGCGCTACCCTTTTTGGAGATGTTGGTGGCCACCTGAGATAATCGTGACCCCGTCGCACAACCAGCGGATGTTTGTACCTGCGCTACCTGAGCTGCATTCAGTCTGACCAGTGTGATTACCAGGACAGTTTATGCAGGGGATACGATACGCTGCTGATTTAAGCGGTCTCCGATTTGCTGTGAATGGGTAGCTATAGGACGGTGGGCAATCCCAGCACGTACTTCCGCAGTAATGCGCTTGGTCGCCCTTGATAGTTACCCCAAGGAAGGGGAGTTGCGGATCCTTTTCTTACTCCTTTATGATTTATATATCCGGGAAGTTTGCGTTTAAAAAAATCATGGAAACTCAGCAGCATGCCCTTCCGGAGGATAACAAACGTATCGTTTGACTCCCATTGCATGAAGGCTGTCATTTCCAGCTCCCGTGGGACTAGTTTTTCCGCTAAACCAGATGTTGGAGAGCCCTTGGAGTCCTTTTCCAAACCAAAGCACGTTCTAGAATTCCGGTTGGCATTTTACATGATACGTCACATACTGTACCTGTATTTTGTGGTTCCTAGTGGAGGGGGAGGATTTAAGTGCATCAGGGCTTTCTTTAATAAAGTATTTGTTGTTAAATTGATCCCTACCAGACCTCCGACTAAGCTCGTGCACACAACTCCAGACATTGCGATTCTGGCTTTTCTTTGTTCTGAACGGAACTTGAATTCGGGTTTTTTTCTCTTTAGTTATTATCACCGGTTTGGCGAAATCAGACGGCAGGCCGCGATCGACTTTATTCTCGGTCACACCACCAGTCCAGAGTTGAATTTCATCCAAAGTTGCTCCCTGCCCGAGGCGCTGTCTCCTACTGTAAGTGAGTTCGATCTGCACACCTTTCTATATAAGTTTCATCTAGGTTACTATTTTTGTGAGATTTTGATTGCCAGAGGTCCAGACTCTGCCGCACATTTGGGTGGGGTTGCCTATACTAATATCGCCCTTCTCAAACGTCGGCATAGTCGAACCCACATGGGCAACACGACCCCCTCCCTCCTCCTCCCCCCTCCCCCGAGGAAGAAAAGCTCAGTCTATTGGCCTAACTCAGTGGATAGCCGGCGTGTTCACAAACGACCAATAGTGGTTGATGGCGATCATCCTCGTCTTCGAGGAATTTGCTTCCTGACCTCTTCGACTGCTGCCTTCACGCCCACCTGGGACACAACAGATTGCATTTCTCCACTGTAGCACTGCAAGGTGATCAGCCTGGTTAAGATCCCTAATTCACGAGCCACTGTCAAGTGTAACGCCAGTGTAGTTCTCCATCCTGTGTGCCGATAAATCACGGAAGCAACCACCACGCCGTTCCCGCTGTTCTGTCATAGCTGGCTTGATTCAACTGAAATGTTATCATGCAGCATGATCGACCATAGTGAATCACAGTGGAGGGAGTCGACTGCGTAGGCAGAATCCATGAGACAGGTAGACTGCTGATGGCAACTTCAGTGTTCAGAGATTTGACGCAGAGATCAGTTCTACTCAGCACATCCTCGTGTTAGCCCAAAGTGACGCTCATTCGTTACTGTCCGTTCGTCATTTTACAAGCGGGGCGATTGAAGAGGAGAGAACACCGTCATACCAGTCGGTGTGGGGGGACTGTCGCAGTTAGCCAAATTCGAGTTGGCTGTAACCAATTAAAATTGGACGCCGCACTTTGTCAGTTTCACATTTACGCGTCTATCACCTCGACAAACGACAAACTACGGTCATAGTGGACGGGGGGCCGTCTTTATAATGTGGGAATTAAACCTGCCACTAGACCGTCTTGTCTGATAGCGATGCCGTCAGCACGCTTCGTCTGAGTCCAACATAACCTTCGGGTATTTTGGTTGGTCGAAGTGCGTTTCAGTTCTTAGACGGCTTTTACAGAATCCGTCGCCCCTTATCATGCATTCCGTGTGGTCTCATGCACACGAATGCCAACTGAATCGGTGCTTCCGAGATCCAATTTCTTCGAGAACACCTGCCATAACGTAGGGCCTCCCAACAGGTATTTTGAGGAGTTTGTAGGACCCAATCCAGCGTCGTACTTTCCAGCCTCTGGTTTTCGGTCGGCGACCGAGATAAAGCGGCCTACGTAGAGGATTGTGAACCGATCTCACTTCGACATAGTGCCCAGCCCCCAGACAGTGACGTTGTCAACAGCTACCGGCGGCATATGCACTGGACTACCGTTCTACGGAGGGAGCTGCAGGGGTCAATCCCATTTCCCGTTTTCTGGCATGTGACTGTCTGTCGGCGGACGCGACAGCCGAGCTGACTCTCAGGAATACTTGAATTGGTTTTTAAAATTTTTCTTTGGGTTTGAGCCATTTGTCTTCTACTAAAAAGACCTCAAATGTAGCTGCCGTCTGCGTCGGTGCGACGAAGCATCTCGAGACAGCCAGATATGAGCCTGTGCTATTGACGGGACGTTTTAATTGCCAGCATCCCATCTCCTCTCAGGTCGTGTCTTTTCGGCACAGCACGTTGTCTGAGCGGTGGTCGAACCCTCACAAAGGCCTGGACAGAGCTGTTCTCGCTGCCAATACCGCCACCACGCGCGAAAGTCTACCACCGAACTCTGACCTAGTGTGGTCTGACAAGTGCGCAATTGAGTGTGACCTGCGTCATGCTACCGCGGCATGTTGCATGAAGTAGGTCTAGTAGCTTAGTTCACCATATTTAAGGGTAAAAGGCGTTGCCTTGGCAGACCTTCTTATAGTATTTGAATCAACATAAACATGTTACTATACGTTTTGCAGTAACATGCGTATTTTGGGAAATACTGTCGAAATGGGGGGAATTCAAACCCAGGCACCATTAAAGATGTCGTGGAGGGTTTTTGGAATAATTTATATCAACAGATAAGAAAATGGTAAGTCTTTTATCATTTTCACTGATTATAACAAGAGGTGAGTCCCGTAGACGCAAAAGACTTCCCTGTTTCTGTGTTACAAACGCACGCCGCGGCAGATACAGTCCGTTCACTGAGACACCGTTGCCTGCCGTTTGAAGTTTGCCAAAGATGGTCTCTCCTTCCCTCTTCCTTCTATCAGCATTTGTTGTTGTGGCGAACGTAATAACATCTGTGGCGTGGAAAACAGTGCCACAAGGATGCACAAACGCTCTGCGTGGGGATATTGGTTGCCAGTGCGCATGCGAAACTTTGACTGCATCATACAGAGCCATTACGGCGTCGCTGTGGAATAGTGTGAACGTGATCTGGGAGACACACACCATGAAGTGGGAGTCGACGTCCGCAATTTAGTGCGCCAACCCTCCGCAGTGCTGCAAGTGAAGGCAGCGATCACACACTCCAAAATGCAATGTGCAGCCCTCCCGGGGTTAATCAGTTTGCTTACTTACTATTCAGTCTACAAGCCAAGGACCGGACGCTTCGGGGCTTCCGGGCGCCGTAGCATGAATGGAGGAATGAGGTGGAGAAATCTGTGTTTTAGTCAAGTTTTCAGTGGCTTGCTACAAGCTGGGTCACCTCCTGCTCAACGTGACATTTGGACGACGGCCCTGCCAAAAGATAAAATTGTCTAAGGACTGTTCATATTCCCCAAGTCACTGTGCTGTCATCCAATTTCTACAGGAATGTCTGGGTTTTCGGTTTGCCAAAACTAAATCCTCTGCATCTGCTTGGTCAGCAGCTGATTTTTGCCAGGCGCAAGTCTGCTTGTTTCGTGAGTGACTTTTAGTGAAGGTTCCTGCTAATTATATTAGCGTGTGGTTGCGTGGCGACTGCGTTCTATAAGTACTGTGCTCCTTGTGTCCTCATCACCGTTTTTTGCGACTGTCTCTGGTGATGGACTCGAGTGAGGATCATAAACGTCAGACTGATAAACGACGTGCTTCAGCGATCGCTTCTTCTTCTTCCAAACTGTTTCCGGGAACTCGCCGATTCGCTACAATTGGCACAAGAGTCGACGCTCGCCCACGAACTCCCCGCGTAGTTAATTACTCAGCCGAAACAAACTCTCAGCGTGGAATATGAAAGTGGTTGTTGCTGCACTCGTGAATCAACTGTGGGCAGTTCAGACAGATCGTGGCTCGCGCGATTGTCACTGTTCACAAGAATTTCGGCCACACCAAACTTGAATGTGCATTTCAGTTTCGTCGAATCAGCCGGAACTTGGGAGCCGACGTCCTGCCTCCTCACTGCTGCTGCGTGTTCAGCCGTCCGCGTCCAGACTAATTTACCAGTGTCTTCGAAGTAGCTTCTTTTCCCGCAACCACCAGGGATCTGGTAGACGACACCCGACGTGTTCCGTCGTGCTAGCGGGTTTTCCGGCTCCATCATCTGGCGCCTGATGGTTGCCTCTGTTCTGTGTCCAACCCCAGCATCACGTGGTGTCGCAAAAAAGCATGCTTTGACATACCAACTTAATCCTATAAATACTGCAGTCCGTATGCTGTCTTTAATGCTAAATTCGAAGGTGAATTCAATAGTTCAAACAAATATGACTATTGTTTTATCGATCGCCTCCCATTTCTCTTAACTGCCTCCTGGAACTCACCTTTTCACTTGTTGTCCTGAAATATCACGATTGTTGCCAGTGAATAAGACATCCAGGATGACTCTCTTAGTTTTATCTTCTTCCATCATCGTGAATTCAATGTCCAGAGGTCGGGCTTTGGGGTTTTTTTCGAATGGAACCACCCGGGACCCATCATGCACGATGAAGTTGGCATCCAAACTCCTGGGCCGAAAATCCATTCTGTACTTCCGAAACCTTATAGATTTGGGTTGGTACGGAAGCCCGGTCATTGGCCGAAAATCACTGATAATTTTAGAATATGCGCCGTCTTTGTTGTGCCTAATGTATTCATGCGGCGAATACACTGCCGCTTTGATTATACTTGGAGCCAGTTCGTGAGCGGATGCTCTTTGATGGCTCACTAACGTGCCCTGTTGTATGTCTTCAAACAACCCCGCGGTAGTTCACGTGCCAACACAGGTTTTGCTGATTAAATAGCCTGCTGAAGCAACTATGGCTAATCCGGTGCACCGGATCTGTAACCTGCCCTTCCTTTCTTAGCCGGGTGACGCAGTCATGCAGCCGCTGTTGGACCAATGTCGTGAGCTCTGCATGCTCGACAGCGAACTGTCCTACTTCGAATTTGTTGCAACGTCTGCAAACCAGTAAGTGGCTGGACAGTTTTACCTCTGATTTTTTGTGCATCCTTTGAAGTTTATTGAGGACAAGTCGATTTTATAGGCAACAACACTTTACCTCCCACGACGAACCTTTCTGTTTGCCAGCCTTAACTCAGTCCTCTGTGTCTGTTTGCGCAATGTCGAAATTGCTGTTTATCTGGCGTTTATAAATAAACTGTCGGACGCTAAAGTCGATACTTCCCCATGTTGATAACTATATGCATATAAATTTGAAGACAAACACGTTGCCTGGTAAAATAGAGAACTTTATTAAGTAAATTTCCTACACTGGTTTTCCAGGTCGTCGTCAGACTTTAGTAAATGTGCAGAAAACAAGTAACATTTCAAGCGCGCTGAGAAACCAATATTCATTTGGCGATTCAGCCGCGTGCGGCCGCCGTGTGCCTCAGTCTGTATCGATTGGCGCTCGTCTCTTCCACTTTTCCCTTATATTTCTGTGCATGGCGTCTAACTCAATGTGCCGATTGATGCATGATTCATCGGAGTGCATGGTTTCAAGAAGCTCTCCGCCTTTTTTGAAGGGGCGAACTCCGAAGATGCGAGTTTTGTCCCGTGCGAAGGTGTGCCCAGTCGTAAGGGTGTACGTGGCCATTTTGGATAATTGGTCTCACCTCTTAACTACCAGTTGATGCTCGTGAATGCGTGTAGACTTTCCTGTTTGGCCACAATATATAGCATCACAGGCATCGCATGGGATCTTATAGACGACTTCTTTCTTACCAAGATAGCCAATCCATATCCCTAGGGTGTACAAGCTGAATGTATATTTATTTTTTAGCCCGTTTTAAATGGTAAGCGTTTTTGCACATTTACTTAAGTCTGACGACGACCTGGGAAACCAGTATTCAATATTTACCCAATAAAGTTCTGCTTTGTTAGAACTCTTAGATCTTTGTCTTGAAACGAGCTTTTCATTTGCACAGGAATACTGCCAACAGCTGAAGGGAGCTCCTATGGGATGACCTATATCTGGTTTTCTCGCAGACGTCACAATGCAAAAATTAGAGGCTATCGCCTTACCACTAGTTAACCCTAAATTATGGGTACGATATGTTGATGACACGTTTCTCATTGTTAAAAGTAATCAACTGGAAATACTCCACATTATTATTAAATCAATATTCCCAGGAATCACCTTCACACTCGAGAAAGAGGCTGACAACAAACTCCCCAACTGTTTTACTTTCTTCCCTGTCCTAACAGTTCTGCATCCCTTAACCCATTTCAGGCTGCAAAAACCTTCCCGTTACCTGGATACAATTGGAATGATTACGGACAAGTATCTGCATCTGGTGAGGTAAGGCCTCAGCTTCCTAATTTTCATCATGCGCAGCAGACTTTTTGAAAACCGAATATTACCCTTCTTTCGAGTATAAAATCGGAAGAAGTCCTAATTTTCTACCGAATGAGCGAAAGAATGAATATTTTTATGCATGTTTTCCATGAAATAAAACTGCATATTTAGGGGCATCGAAAATCAATGAGAAAAATGCATGCTACTTAAGTAGTCACTTTTAGATAGCATAGTTTTTTTATGAGGCCGAAAGAAGGTTCGTTCGAAAACAAGCATCCTGAGGTATCTGAATTATGCTAGAATTATACTGCCGGCTGAAGTTTTACAACCCTACTTAAGTAATCACTTCGAAACCAAAACACATTTCGGAATTTCGGTTGACATTTCATGAGTTAGCCCACCTACCGTTTATATCGCGTGGCCCGTTTTAGGGGTAGGGTCCCCCAAACTACTACGCCTCACACAGCCAGACTGAGCGATGCACACCTGTCCCGTGATTGGCGATCACTGCTGGGAGCTGTAGGGACCGGGGTCGGATTTTATTGACCAGATCGCGCTGTACTCCCCGTATCTGCATAGGTTCAAAACAGACTCCCCTTCCTCGGCGCTTGAGCCCTTTTCCTCTTATGCATTTGAAGACTTTCACGTGATTTCCATCCCGTCCTGTTATTCACACTAACTTGATTACCTCGCTAGCAGTATTTGTTCATCCAATTTTTTTGTCATTTTGTCAAATGCTGCCCCTGAAACTTACGGTCATGCCTTGGATTGTTTTAGGCTCACTATTGTACAGAAGCCTGCCTTCCAGCCACACGTACGGATCCCAGTCGAGGCAATTTACAAGATTGTTGTTGGTAAGTCGCGCCTCGGTTTGCTGGTGGGGGAGCAGACGCCGTCTGTCGTTGTGAGGGCGACCTCTAGCACGCCATAGGCGCCAGACCGCTAAATTTTCCAACACTTAGTCAGATGAAGCTAACGTGCACCGATCTGCCCTGATTGCTGGACAGAACTGAGGGTTTCCGCGTTTAGAGTTGGGGATCTGCAGTCCATCTAGGCGGTGGCATGGCGACCCGGGGACAATAATTATTAAGGGCTCACCGACAAAGCCACGGACACTGGAAGGGCCATTTTGGCTTATTTTCCCTCATCATCCAATGATAGCTCAATCCCGGGATGCACCTCCGATATCCAGTCGCTCATTGGGCAACGCTCCCACTGGACTTACGGATTCGCGTCTTGTCGAGATCGGGAGTGTTTAGTTGTAAGGGTCATGCACCGATCTATCCGGAGTATAGGATGAAAATTAGCATTGTCGCTTCGCCTTGCAGCCGAGTGTCTACGGCCCCCCCACGCAGCCGGTCGCATGGCCATTAACGGCGCTAATTGCGATGTGTTCACCTACAAATTCACGGATACTAGAATGGCCATTTAGAAATCCCCGAGGCCGCATACTCGCCGTGCTTTTTTGTGGCTTCTTCATCGATTAGACAGTGCGCTCTGAACTCTGACAAAATCCCGCGAATGTGTATCCTTTACCCGTTATTCCTGCCCGACAGGAAGGTGTTGATAAGCGGTCACTAGCCTTGCTAGTGCCGGCAAACCCTGTAGTGGGCACTTTTCTAACCTGTACCGGGATCAAAACGCTCTTGATCTCCAAAAATTCATTGACCTGACACGCCAGGGGTGTTGCAGCGAACGGGGGTGGCTGAATAAGCAGGAAATGGGGACTGTTCTGGTCTGAGCCACAACGTAAATCATCACTGACAAGTGATTACGAAGACTTAAGCTTGGTATTACGGCCCCTTTCTATAGGAAGTTTTCTTATGCTCTAGCCGTAACACTTAGCTGGTGGCCCGGTTTACAACTCTCGGCAATCGAATCCTCAAAAGAGCAAGGTGTGAAGGGCAGGCGTCTAATGCTGAGCTCCCAACAACAAAACCTGATGATGAAAAGGCAGATACAGTGTCGAAGGGCGTCCTTCAATTAAGCCAATCAGATCATGCCCTTGACCTGTTAACATGTGGTTATGTCTGCTGACTCATTTGATTGGCTGGGCGCCCCTCCAATCCTGCCGGTGACTGGCGCGATCTCAAAACGTTCATGCCGTGCGGGTGTGCGGGCGGATCGATAGGACAGTATATGCACGCGTCCTTAGAGCGGCATGCAAATGAGTTGGTTAGGACGGCCTCTCCTACCACGCTTATCCCTGCATCAACAATCAACTTAGTACTCACATGAAAATGGACTTTAGAAATATTGACGGCGGGTGCATGTCCTTGGGCTGCTTGTGCTGTAGATTCGCTTCGCCAATGCTGGGGCTAGATCGGGGTCCGGCAGGTGTTATGGGAAGAACGCGTCCATAACAAACGCCAACATAGGAAGTCTGTTGGCAAGTTAGGCTTCTAGCGAACATCATGCCAGTTGGGATCTTTGCGTTCCCATTGTTTGTTGTGTAAAATCCTAGTCAGTGTACGTTGTGGACTACTAGGGGGTGGGGTGGTACGCCCAAGTGCGGGTTTTTACTGTAACATCCACCTGCACCCTCTTCCGCCTCCGGTCTTCTTGACCTTGTCTTGACAACAGGCCCAGGTGAGGGAGGAGGAGGGAATACGGTAAATGCGGCTTGAGTCCACTGGCAGCATAAACGAATTCACGCGCAATTCACCGTGCCCTTTCTCACCCTGCTGTGGAGCACAGGGTGGACACCGTCGCCAGCGGCGGCCGAATTGTATGTGTTAACAAAATGACCTTTCATTTACCATCGTTGCCTCCTCTCGAATGGGACTAGCTGCCCGAAAAAGCATGTGGAGGTTATCGGTAGCCCGAAAGACGGATAAAATCAGTTTCAGATGGTCGTATGTTTAGGTTACGGCAGGAAAATGTCCATATGAATGAAGAAGTAGAAAGTCACGGCTCAATTTTAAGGTCCGTCGTTTGTGTTACCTGGAGCGGGTGGCGATTTCTAAGTACGCCCCTTTCCAACAACCGGTTAGTTCCGTTACGCACACTTGCATTAATGGTTCGCAGTTGCTTCTGTCAGTGAGTCTTTCGACCCCCGACCGTTCTATGCTATGTATAATCGTCGGCGATGACCTAATTGCCTAATAATTGTACTTTCAGGTGTCGAATCGCGCCTCCTAAGGGCACCTCTTCCCGTCCTCCAAATCTACTACAAGGCGCCGACCGTAGGACCTGGAGACGCGACGGAAACTTCCCTGAGTTCAGTTGATAATGTACCCGTGGCCGAAACTAATGCCAAGGTATGCGAAATGTTTGTTATCGATCTTTCCTAATGATCAAGGCAACTTCGACTCGAGTCATTTAGTTTTAGGCATATTTCTCGTCTTCCATTGGCAGTGGAATTGATATCATCGTTCCCATGTAGGGGAATTAAGTAGGGGAGGGGGAAGAAGATAAAATGAGGGGCATTGAAACACAAATTACCTCAAATGTCCTGATGGTGTCTTTGGTCAGCCATTACTGTAATTTTTGATGATGACATCTGATGGACTTTTGCAACCAGAACTCCTTCTGAGAAACTACAGAAAGACGATAATGCTGAGCTCACTTCGTTCACGTTAGGCGCCCATCAAAGCAATGATTTGTCTGAAATAAGTGATGAGAATCACCACTATCTCTGTGAGGTGAGTCCTACAAATATTGACCTGCAATAAAGCGGACCATCGCAGCGTCTACTTTGCGAGCGCGACTACACGCTCCACACACATGCTAGAACCTGGCCCACACTAATAGTCACCGGAGAGGTCTCTCGTATCTCTCATTACGTAGATTGGGAGCTTTACAAGAACTTCACATAAAGTGGTAAGGACGTAGCCCGAACTACCTCAGATTACTCGTTGAACAATCACATTATTAGTTTACTTTGCAGCTAGAAATCCTTTGAACTCGGAATGTTGTCATTGCTGTTGGCAGGCGAATGCTTTTTTGATCGCCAGGGACCTTTGAAAAATCTAAACAGAACAACCAGACGCAACCCTCCGACCCTCTCCAAATAAAGTCAAACCTTTTCCTAATGGCCACTGGTTGGTCCGCCTGGTGGAGGAATGGATTTGTGGCGTCTGCCAGTGCTCCCCGTCGCTGCGCTCATCATTTTTAAGTTCCACGACTCTTTCAGACGACTAACGGACGGTTATTTGATAGTAGAGGGACATTGGTCATGCCGCAGGGCTCTGTGAGCGTTTTATGGGCAACCGTGCCGCCAAATCGATGCTCAACAGACTCCTCGGGCACAACGAAGACACTCCGATCGCCGCAGTTAACAGTGTCCATCGCCTGCGCCACCGGGTGGGCGTGGCACTGGAGAACCGCTTGCGAATTGGCTTAAGATGAAACAGACTTGCGCGGCATCTACCGCACTCCCTCACCCACTCATTTTGATTCAATAGGAGGTCGAAGTGGGCACAGGGACGGACAAATGACTAAACAGTTCGTCTTCGTAAAGCACACACGACCTATTTTTCACTGCATCACGTTCAGAGGGCACCATTACAACCTTACTCGCAGTTATGAGAAGGACAGAGTGGTCCCTTCAGTTGAAAGTCTTCCAAGTCACGACCTTTAGCATGTAGTGATAAATTCGAATGCGTTAGAGTTATTATAATGAGGGATGTGATGTCAGAGCTGCCCTTAGGGTCTCTTGGGGAGGACGTCGTGTGTGGAACCTATGGACTAGAGGCTTGGCTATGCGCCAGCAACTCGACTACGTGCGATGAGCGTGAGAATCGATAATCTTGACCGGCACACAAGCACATAGCAACGGCACGGCAACTGCATGCTTCAACTCCTGGCCAGTCGAGCCGTGGTGCACTCGGGAGCTGCCAACTGCGATAGGCATGTAGCGGCCTAGCAACTGCATCCTATAAATACTGCAACACCTGAGCAATTTACCACCCTTATCTTTCTCTGTCTCTGATGATGGACTCGAGTGAGGATCCGAAACGTCAGGATAATAAAGCCCTTGTTCCAACGATCGTGTCTCCGTCTTCGCGACTACTTCCTGAAACTCGCCCCTTCGCTTCTAGTAGTCAACCCCTGTGCCTAAACCCACCGCCGATTTAAAAGGTGACGAAGACACGATCACTGGGACAGTAGCTGTAATGGTCTTAGCTTTTTAACTCGAACAGGAGCTCATAACCAGAGACTGTTAGAGTGCAGCAACGTGTTAACATTTATATCGTTCTGCCGTGAGTGGAGAGGGATTACGTCCGTGGCTAGGTCTGGTTCGTGCTGCCTGGCCCATAATAGTTTCCCGGCATGGTGACGGCGTTTGTACTTCGCGGCGATATGAGCTGCGCCACCTGGCTGCGTGGGCGTAGAGCGTGACAACACGCGGGCTGGTGGAGCTGGTGTCCGACACCCACGCCTCCAATAGTTCCCGCCCCGTCTTGTTGCTGGCCCGCGCCAATATCCGCATGTTGGTGAAGTCGCACTCATGGCCTTCCTCCAGCGTGTGAGTGGCGACTTGAGCTAGTTGTTCGCCTTCCCGAACGGCCCGTTTATGCTCGAGTATTCGTGAGCTGAGGTGTCATCCTGTTTGGCCTGTCTAATGTCAGGGGCATTTATGGCAGGGGATTTGATTGACTACGCCCGACTGCTCACTTGCGCCCAACTGATCCTTCATATTCCTGATTCTGCTACGCATGGTAGCCGCCGGATGATGAACGATGCCCACGCATAACTCTGACGCAATTCGTTCTGTAGCCTCAGGCACATTCTTTATGTACGGTAGGGAGTGCCAAATTGTTGGCGTCTCTCTTCCGTCTGTCCGTCGTGGGTGCGTGCGTATGCAGCGGCTGATGAAACTATTTGGGTAGCGGTTCTTTTTTTATTGGTCCTTGAGATTCCGTAGTTCTTGCATCCTCCCTTCGGGCTCGCTACAGTGCGTTTTTACCCGGTCGAGAAACGCTCTTGCGCAGCCCGTTTGCGCAACACCGGGTGGTCGCTCTGATAGTTGGGGACCTGAATTGTGCTGGTCGCCTTTCTGTACACTATGGTGCCGAGTTTAGCATCAGATGTGCGCGTGACGAGCACGTCAAGAAACGGTAATTTCTCGGCCTCCTCGTCTTCTCTTGTAAATTGAATGTCCGGGAAGATGTTGTTAAGCAGGTCTGGAAAACCCGATATCCTGTCCTCAATACTGACGAGTGTATCGTCCACGTATCGGTGTCAAAACACAGTTGTGTAGTGGCTGAAAGCAACCTTTTCCAGCTCTTGTAGAACCAATTCCACAACTAGCCACGGGAGTAAGCCATCCCCCCCGCCTTCACGGTACAACGGTATAAAGTTTCACATGCTGTTCCACTCTAACAGTCTCTGAGGGTGAACTCCTGTTTGAGTTCGAAAGCGAAGACCGATAAAGCTACCGTTCCAGTGATCGCGCCTTCATTTTCATTTAAACAAGAATCTGGGATGCGTATATTCTCTTCCGTTCCACCTCCGATTGTGCTGACATTGTCTTGTCCTCCGTACCAGATGGATGAGGGAGGGGAAAGTGTGTGTTGGGCGCTACGCAAGTCCGCCTCATTACAAACTACTTCGTAAGCAAGTCTCCGTCGCTGCGCCCACTCCGCGAGTCGCACAATGGAGGTTGTCGCTGGCGGCGTTCGAACTGTCGCCTATTGCACCACTAGTTTTTTTTCGAACCCCATATCCCTCCTCCTCCTACTCCTCCTCCTCCTCCTCCCCCTCCTCTTCCACCATCACAGCCAGAGACAGGACTCAGTCCAGACGAGAACGTCTTCGGTGTTCGTCTACCGCCTGGACCGCAGACCCTGTATGCGGCGACCATGCAGACGGCCTCAGCGAACGCGCCTCTGCACGCCACAATTCTGCACTACGAGGTGGCCGAGGAGGCCTCTGAGGAGACGGGCACCACGACGCCGGGTGGAGTCACCGACACGGAGGAGAGCGATGCAGCGCCCTCCGTGACAACTGCCTCGGAGGCGTCGCGCGCCACGGCCCGGGGACAGCAGCCAACCGCGGCTGAGCACTACCTCTCCTTCCGGCAGCCGGGCGTGCGCCTCTTCAACAACACCCTCATCCCCGTCTCCAATGATGAGGAGGCGGTGGAGGCCTTGCGCGCGGTGGCTGACTCACTCTGTATCATCCTCAAGTCTACAGGTGGGTAGCTTTCCGACTCCGAGCCGTGCATTTCGTCTTTGCTGTGATGATACGGTAGCAAAATGCCCCACGAAAGACCCCTTAAATTGGTCATGCGCTGGACCAAAACTGGGGCTAGGTCGAAGCCTGGCAGGCAGATAGACCTAAATAACGACTCTCACTGCAGGACTCTCTGCGGCCAGCCATAAATTTCATTTCTTGATTTCATCCCTATGTAACACACGCCCGACGTTTAATGAAATTTTCCCTCTTAAAGTACGCAAATGACTGCACTTTATGCTGATTGTATATAATTGCACTTCAAATTTCGCATGTACATTGAAAAAACCGCCTACCGCACCCGCAGTCCCGCACCGTAAAAACGTTTTCTGTAAACAAATATGTTACTGGCAAAATTTAGTAAGATGTGCATTTAGCATTTATACTGTATAACCGTTTCAATAGGGCCATCAAGGGCATTGCCTATTACCCTAAAATACACTATATATATCGGGCGTTCGCACCCATAGCACATGATGACATTGAGGGCGTGGCGGTAGACCGAGTTGCAGGCGCACAGCTCACCAATCAGGATTTGAGTCGCCTCCTCCCCCTCTGTTCTTGTGATATATGACCCTGGCCAGTGTGCGTTGCGGACCAGGGGGTGTAGGGGTAAGTATAGGTGGGTTTTTTCACCGTGCTAGCCACCCGCGCCCTCTCCCGCCTCCGGTCCTTATAACTCTATCTTGACAACGGACCCAGGTTGGGGAGGAGGAGGAGGAGACGGTGCGGTAGATGCTGCGCAAGTCAACTATTACCATATACTTCACTCGCAAGCCACCGTCCTTGTTCTCGCCCCGCTGCAGAGCACACGGTAGACATCGTCGCGTACGGCAACATGGAGCCCCGTACTAAAAGCCATCTTGCGTTAGATTTTAGGAGAATTGGAGTTTGTGTTAAGATTGGGATTATGAGGTTTGGTGTTAAATTTCGGGCACGGAAATAAGTAACCTCGGGAATATAGCGCAAGACCACCTCTTTGTGCTTCCATCACCCTTAGTTGCGACTGTCTCCGATGATGACCACCTGGTGCTTGGTGGGGAAGCTTAATCAGTGAGCAAGCCATTTAGCTAGGTTACACTTTTGGTTACTATTGGTCGGATAAGAATATCTAGTGTATCGTCGAGTCATTAGGTTTAATTGATATCTGGAGGTAGAGCGGAGTAAAGACGACAACAGGT
This sequence comes from Spirometra erinaceieuropaei, assembly GCA_902702965.1. NCBI lineage: Eukaryota > Metazoa > Platyhelminthes > Cestoda > Diphyllobothriidea > Diphyllobothriidae > Spirometra > Spirometra erinaceieuropaei. The sequence goes on from CACRXP010000722.1 coordinate 33,366, forward strand.
GAGAGGGCTTTGAGTGTCAGACTCAAAATGTAGCTGCATTTTGCCATGAGCTACCCTCTATACCCCTCTCCCCCACTTACATATCTTCCGCCCTCCGACCCATAATTCCTCCATCTTCTCCCGCGCCTATCAGATCTCCATTCCCTACACCAACTATTGCAGAATGTTATCACCAACAGAAACGAGGGAGACTGGAATGGCCATTTCTGGCTCATTAGCCGTTGTCAGCCAGTCATATCCAACCCGAAATGTGAAACACCTGGGGGGCTGGAACTCGCGACCTGTTAATCAGAAGCCCAACGCCTTTGACCACTGAGCCACGGGCTCGTTGTCCCACGTCTTCCCACTTCATTCTCCCCCTCCTCTCCCCGCTTCTGATATGTCACCACTTATTTCTGCTACGACTACTCATCACCCTCCTACTCCTACTTTCCGTTAATTTTATCCTTTTCGTCCCACCACACTGACTACTTCACATTTCCATCCCTCAAATCTTATCCTTCACTTTCTTCTGATCCTTCTCCCCGTCCTTCCTGCTCTTGCTGCTCTAACTCGCCATCAGCTTCTCTTCCCCTTACTCTTATAGGATTTTGTTTCTACCGCCTTTGAGTCATACGAATATAATTCCCCACCTATCTAAAGTCGTAATTTGGTTCATAGTGGCAGACAAGTTACTACTAGGCCGGTAGACCACTCCTTGTGCCAGCTGGCAGTTTTCACTAAACACGTACTGTGCTCCCTCACTGCAGTCCATGTGGAACTAACGACACCGACTTCTGTTCGATGATGTACAACTGCACGTGTGAATGTGCCACCTTCTTCCCTTCCTCAGATCACGACGTGGATCTACAGGTTGTCCTTCCGCCAAACCGACTCATCAGCCCCAAGCGTCTCAACCCTCCGCCGCAATTCTGTTTTCCCCTCGACCAGGAGAGCCTTCAGGCCAACTTTTCTCGATTGGTGCCCTCAACCAGGGCCGCTGGCGGTATTCTCTCCTCTTCCCGTTTCTGGGCTGTCACTGAGAGTCAGCTGAGCATGTACGAGCAGGATTCCATAGCCTCGGATGCGTCTTTCGTGAATTACGACCGACCTCTTCAGCTGACCCAAACGGTGCGTCGTGCTCACTAACCTCCCCCCTCCCAATCTCTCGTGCCCCCGGTGACGCACTGTTTTTTTTAAATGATAACGGGGGTATTTGCCGTCCCCTCTTGCCATCGGTCCCAGGTGGGGGAGGGAGTGAAGCAGATGCTGCGCAAGTCTGCCCTCCTGCGTTTGTCACACTGTGGGGTACACGGTCGTTTGCGACGGTCGGACTGACAGTTGTTCCTAAGACGCTGTCAAGGAGGACTGTGTGGGTGACATTATTACTACTTTTACGAAATGGTCATAACAGTACTAGTTGGTGAAGAAGAAGATTCGAGTCCATCGTCATAGGTAGTGGCAGAAACAGAACAAGCGGCAGTTATAAGGCATGTAGTCCCAATCATCGACCGACGGCGCAAGACTGGAGGTGACTACGCAGGGCTCTGTACTCCGGCGCCAGATCGATAAATCGATTGACCGAGTTCTCATCCGAGTTGGTCTCACACCACCTATGATAATAGGTTTTTTCGAAGTTATAATACCGTCTGTGGCAATGACTGCAGCAAGAGGGACAGTTTTAGTGTTACTGCTAGCAAACCGTGTAGCGCGCGTTTTAATGGCTGGTAATTCTGACCATGTATTATGCAACTAGTGGGCCGTAGTACCAATAGCGGCATTACTCATTGTGGTAGTATTTATATTTTTGGCATTTTCGTGGTCACAGTTATACCTACTGCATTCTCGATGTGGTAACGGGACTATTCTTGCTGCAGTTTTTTTTATTATTAATGTCTGCTAATGTAGCAAAAATTGCAGTGGAAGTTGAAATAGTATCATCAGCCGGGATGGCAACTGTACTGGTACAAGTTTTTTTAGTTTTGGTGGTCGTCGCTTTGCAGCTGCTGGGGGGGGCTCTAGAGAGAGAGTCCTAAGGCACGGCGGGCGATTGAGTTCCGTAACGCGATCCGTGAGCGCCCCTCTATCACTGTATATATCCGATCACAACTGACAGGACAAGGAGCCCATGGCTCAGTGGTAAGGGCGTTGGATCTCTAACCAAAAGATCGTGGGATCGAGCTCCAGGCGTTCCACACCTTGGGGTTGGGTATGGCTGACGGACGTCGGCCAATAAGCCAAAAATGGCTATTTCAGTCTCCCGTGTCTTTGTCGGTAATGTTATTCTGCATACATACATAAACAGTAGGAATATGGAATTCTTGGGGAAACAGTAAACTTTGTTGTGTAGGTTTTCGTGACTGCTTCCCCAGCACGTTTTCAGGCAACGGACGTGCAAAGACAATTAACTTCTAGACCGAGTCTGACAAAGGATTCTATGATTGGTTAAAGTCATCTTCTCGGGATTGGTTGAGTCAGTTTGAATCTGTCCTTAACCACTTTGTATGTGGCATCTAGATCAACATGCCGGTTGATGCGTGCCTCTTCTGAGTGTATTGCGTCCAGGAACTCTCGGACCTTCCTTATTGGGCAGGCGCCAACAATGCGAGTGTTTTCCCTTGCAAATTTGTGCCCAGTATTTAGTGTGTGCATGGCCACCTGGGATAGGTGGTCGCGTCTCTTTACCGCTAACTGATGTTCATGTATACCGGTTGAGACAGATTTCCCAGTTCGACCACAATAGACGGCATCACAACTAGAACATGGGATTTTGTAGACAACACCTTTTCTTTCGAGGTAGCTAACATAAACATAAATATGCGTGTGTTTTGTGCTGATGTGCTCATATCTAACCGCACTGACCGTATCTGTTTACTTCCACTTTTCATCTATTCCGTCAGGACGCCGGTAGGTGGCCATCCAGAACCACCCAGCTCGGGAGGCAATTGCGTTTTCGAAATACCCTTAAAAACATTAATACCGCCATTCGTTCGGGTATCAACCGCATGAACATCCGGCCGCCGCGTCCAGCAAACGCCGGTGGCGGTAAGCCCCCCTCTCAGCGGGATGTTTCCGTGGAGAGTGTAAGTCTGACCCCCCCCCCCCCCTGTTTGTACTTTTTGTTCAGTCAGTAAACCAGCCACTCGCGACGGGGTAGGCGTACTCTATTCTCATTGGCATACCGGATTGCATAATCTGCGATTTTTGACGATATTTACAGGGCTCGCGAGCAGGTAATTGGCTCCTGGGTCGTAAGGCGACCAATAATACGATTATCGAATTGTGCTGACACTCCAGCGGGACGACTTTCCGCAAAGACGTGGAACCAGAAACCGATGCATACTTGCACACGATAGACGTCCACCGCGCGCTCCATGCACTGGGTTCAGCAATGACTTGCGCGCTTATAATGGGACTGCACTCTCGCCTCTTCCAGCCATCTTAATTGAATGGCGAGAAGACTGGCGGTGGCCAGTGGTTGACAAAGCTAAACAGCCCATCTACGCCTGAAACACACGACCAGGTCCGGCACATTGGAGCAGGTCCTCACAAAAACGATGGAGCAACTCGGCACAAACACACAATACTGGCTTTGAGGACCGAGTTGTACCGTCGGTCGACAGTCTCCCGAGTCACAACTTTTAACCAGTCATAATAGATTTGATCGCGTTAGATCTGTCGTAGTTGGGAATGCGCCAGTGTTTCGTGCAGATGATTTTACCCAGAGTAGACCCCACCCGCGCACCAGTTAGCTGTCGAGCCTGTCCATAATGTAATACTGGGATTGGGCGCGGCTGCTGCCAACGACAAGGGCCAGTCTACGCGTGCCACGCACGATCAGTTTGTCCACAGAGGGCACCGCGCTCTCGCGTAAACGGCGGATCGGATCTCATATGCATGAATGTCATAAGCCCCGTACAGCGTAAAAGACCGTCGGACATATGAGTAGTCCTAACCACCAGAAGAACATGGAACGACCCATGTGAAACAGACCGCAACAGGCCTAACATGATTGTCTATGAGCGCTTTAAATGCTGATCGACCATATAATAGAGGGATTGTGTGTCGGACCGTTTAGAGCTCGTCCGCAACCGGGACGGTCTGAAGAATATCACACCATGCAATTGCTTAGCCAACCCTACTTTCCATATAACTTGAAATGGTCTTAACCGGTAAAACGAACGCATGATTTCTCCCTGCTTTCAGAACACCTGATTGAACCATCCAAATACAGTATGCGAGTATGAGTCTGAGATGGGCTTGAACGAGGTTGCGAACTAGGGTTCAGTGCTGTTAACACTACGTACGATGATCACACTCAGAAATGAATGCGGTGGTTATACTGATCTGGCCTTCGTGGATATTCCTGTACGTGGGGCGGTCCACTTCAGAGGCCCATCATTTGGAATCCCAGTTTTAGTAGGCAATATCTGCATTTTATTAGCTCCTCTGTTTCATTTCTTCCCCAACCCATTGGAATATGAGTGAAAAACGTCAGGACCGTGTACCGGGAACAACGGAAAATCTTTGCCTCTCGTGGAAAGGAAGCGGCTTGCCAACACGGACATCTGAAAGTTATGTAGAGTGGTTAAACGGGCTCCGAAACTCGGCAACGACTGTACCGTTCAAACAAGTGGTCGTGTTTCGCCTGCGCTCGTCACCTTTACCGACTGGTTTTTTTCGCATCTAGTTGTGTGTACAGGTTTATTTAGGTCACAGCTATAAATGGCCAGCAACTCGGTTGACTGGATACGGGCCAGCATGGCTCCTGAGAACAGATAACTAGCTGTCCGGATGTTAAGTCAGAAAACACTGTGGAGCCGAATTTGCTGTTTGGGATCCTCCGTCACACCAGGGCATCCTATCTCAGCAACAACAACCATCTCACGATTAACGATACACGCTAACTAGCCTCTCCCCTAACGTTTTATCATGCGCCCTTTTATACCTTGCTAACATTCCCTGCTACTAACTACTCATTGAACACGAATTTTAACTAGTCTTTAATCATGACAAATGCGGGGCCTTCAGGAGGTTTTTCAATGCGCACGGTACCGATCTACGTAACACGATCTCGACCGCTTCTACTGTTGCTATTGGGCGCTGTCCCAGTGGCTTTGAGGTGTTTCGGCGAGACTTTGCAAGTTTGCTATGTTTGAGCCTGTTTTACACGACCGTCTCTTCATCTGTCCAGTTACAGAGCCTTCCTTCCGGTTTTGTATACTGTTCATCGTTTGCCACGTTTTTATAGCTGATTATCTTCCACAATACTTTCTGTTGACGAACGCGCCATTTTCTTACTGGACTGTCCACATAGTGATGTTTGGTAGTTAGCAAATAGGACCAATACAGTACCGGTGAGTTGCGCGCGAACTTGTTTACAACGATTCAGACTTCCGTTGCATCTACCTCGTCTCGCTCGCTAGCTTCAGCCGCCCGTCACTCTGGTGACAGAGGGAGGTCAGGACGACTGGAGGTGAACGCGGGCTTTGTGACTCACGGCCCGTTTACGCGAGCCACACGCATGACATGCCCCTGCCCCCAAGGGGCCGGGGATCTCGCACACGTATAAGGTGCTATTAAGGCCGCCTGGATAGGGGGGGGGCATTGCAATCTGACCGCCTTTATCACAGGAAGGCTGAGTTATCTCGTCGGTCGTCAACCTTCGCTGTCGCAATTCCTCACGTCATCATCATTTTGGAACTAAATACAGGGATTGGTTGCTGTTACAGGATGAATCCCGAAATCACTATGTGTCCCATGTTCTTCGTAGTTTTACGTTTGTTTGAATTTCTACCCTGAGATGGGGAGTAATTCCCCATTCCTTCTGTTTTTCCCAATGTCCTGTGATTTTCACCTTCCCTTTTCCTTCCACTATGCCCGCTGCTTTTCTCTGATCAAAGGAAGTAGACGAAGTATGTCCATCTGATCACTGTCTCGTGCGCATGGAGGACGGTTGGGTTAACGCGTCCGCTCAATTGGCAGGAAGAAGTACTCTTTCAGTTTTAATTTATTAAGGGAAATATAGGCGAGCGCCTTTGAGCTCCCTATTGGTTACAAGTCGTCGGAGAAAAACAGTGATAAGTGGAAAGGTGAAAAAGGGATTTTGTGCATACTCGCGGACAGCTAGTCGAAAAAGAGTAATCATGAACGGTTACTTACTAATTAGGCTCTTCACTTTCACTTTCTAGGCACCCGATACAACTTATATCAGCAGTTCTTCCAGTGATCTCAGCCAGGAGAATGTGCAATCAGAGGGACCGGATGCCACAAACTACGAGCGTGATACTGATGATAATGAGGATGAAGAGGCGGCGGTAGTGGCGGCGGCGCAAAAGAATAGGAAAGAAGAACTCCAGTCCGGCGGAGAATCTAGTAAGAATGATTCGCTAACTGTTTGAGAAATAATAGTTGTTTAGATTCTTTTTTTACCTGATAATTAACGAGACGTAGTATCCAGTCAGACCTGGACTTCATATCTGAATTGGACGCGTCAACTACTCGTTCTCACTGTCTACAAATTACCACAAAGGACACGTTTCTTCGTCGTGTCTGGTTCCTGATTCCCTGTGCGTGCCTCGAATTTAAGGTTTCAATCATCAATAGTTAGCCTATTCTGTGTGCTCAACTGACTGTGTTCTCATGAATGACGTCGAATGTGCAATTACAGAATAAGGGACAGTTATTGGAGGTGCGAGCCAATCAACGATCAATGACGCAGGTCTGGAGGCGACTGTGTGGGGCTCTGTGTGTCTGTCGGCCCCAAATCGATAAATCGATTGGGCGTGTTCTCCGCTGAGGTGCAGGCTTCATTCAGTCCTACGGAATGGGAAATTATCTTGGCGGCCTTAAAGTTGAATTCGTGACCCCCTTCAGAGGTGTGGGTAGCTACTAGCATTAATTTGCCACCCCGCCGCGTATGTGAGATCGGATCATGCGTCCAGTCTGACCTGTGCAGTTAGAAGGACGGTTTGTGTATGTGATACGATACAATGCGCCCAGACGTCTCCCCGGAGTCTAATCTGTCCTTGATTTTAATGGTTCTGCTGCGCATGACAACTCTGGGAGGTGGACACGTAAGCATCGGCTTATAAATGCCTTCGGGTAGCCATTCCACCTTAATTGGTTGCATTTTCTTCCGGGTTGCTGTAGTGAGTCTGAACTCATTTGGCGACTGAGATCCTATCTTGGTGTTCGACACCTTCCTGTAAACCTTTGTCTCTATTCCACTGTTTAGAGTTTGCCTGTCGAGCACATTAAGGAAGGGCAGCTGCTACTCCCTCTCTTCTTCCCCCTGGATGCTGCGCTTAATGGCACTTCTCACACTTGCGAGATGCCAGCCACCCTGGGGGAGCAGAGGGAGGGGGGTTCTGTGTGCGGCACGCATAACCGGGCTGTCAACTATCGCGCCCATACCCACTTCCGGTCGTTTTCACTTTGCATCGCCATCGAATTAACGTGGGCATGGAGCAAGTGAGGTGAGGTAGATGCTGTGAAAGTCTGCCTCACTGAGAACAAGTTCACTCGCAGGTCGCCCGTACTGCATCATATCCTGAACGGCGGTGGTTCCCTCCGCAAATTATGAACCGACTATTGGGCATCGTATGTTAGCAGCTTAGGAAAGAAGTAGTGTGTTCGCCAAAAAACAGAATGGGGCAGGAGGGACCGCTATAAAAAAAGAACATGGAGAGAGATAAGCGATATACACCAGCGGGGCACAGCCGATCCTTATGGCGATGCCTGAGTATGATTGGCGGAAGGTTTCCGAGCCCCTTGTAGTGACCTAGCAGTCGGAGTGTGTTCTCAGAGCGCTACAATCACCAGGCCAAATGCTGTGTTGTAGGAAAAGGCAGAAGTCACCAGATTGAGATTGCATAGAGAACCCCCCAGTTGTCCTCTCAGGCGGCAGTGGCCGCTGGCAGGGTCAGCGCTGGTGTTAACTTCATTCAGTCATGCCTGTGAGTCCTTGAGACATCGGTAGCAGATGCTTCTGTAGGTTTGTGGAAAACAGCCTCATTTGGTGTTTGTGGGGGGTGGGGGGTGTTCAGGTGGCGCATGCGCAGCTGTGACTCTGTGTGGACGCACGTGTGTCTGTCCGAGTTGAAGCCGGTCGAGTGCCTGCCGGTCAGCTCGCTGCAAATGTGGATGACCTTGACGTAACGCGACCTTGAACAAGGACGCCAGACGTGAGCATGATGGCCGTAGGCAATACCCTCTTGAACACGGATCTCAGTCTCCCCGTTTTCTTTCATTATTCTATTGTGAGGCTTAGTGTATTAGTACAGGACCTTAATCAGATACTGCTTGTCGTCTGCCGCGCACTAAATTATCTTTTTTTGCAAATTTTCGATGGCACTGACCTACGAATACTTCGGACAGAAATGGAGACCACGGTAGTGGGGAAAAAAGCACGAGTCCGTCGTCCATCCACCTCCTCCATCTCCTCCTTATCTGAAAATTTGGGCAAGTTCTTCTTTAGATTGAAAACCCGCTTCATGTTCTTTTCTCATGCTTTTGCTGCCAGTGGGTGAATTTTCCGGAACCCCATGAAACCACATCCTAACACCCAGCATTATTTTCAGACCCTAGATCTCATTTGCATTGTGAAAACGTTAGACTCACGGGCCCAGGCATGAGGGACTTCGTGGTTCATTTCCTGTTTGAATTTAAATCGGTCAGTCATTACCTTCTGTGTGTCTGGGAGTTGGAAGTTATAGGTTGTTTGTATGCGCGCTCTGAATACAGTTTAGAAGAACAACATTACCGACAAAGACAAGGGAGACTGGAATGGTCATCTCTGGCATATTAGCCGTCGTCACCCAGCCATACTCGCGACCGTCAATATGCCAGAAATGGCCATTCCAGTCTCGTCTTTGTTGGCAATGTTATTCTGCTTATAGTACGCGCCGCTGTGCTGCTGCTGGTTGGGATCGAGAGGGAGCCCATAGACACAATGGGACGAGTGAGTTCCGTAACATGATTGGTGAGCGCCACACTACCAGTTTAAAAGAAGTCTGTAAGCTCTTATAATACACTCGACACAGTATTGACTCAACGAGCTCGCTCAGTGTGTGCTAGGAGGAAGTGGAGTTACACAGGACATATTTCATGGCTGCATACATCTCATAACGGGTTAGTAATCACTGCAGTTTGAGCCTTCGAGCTCTCTCAGGGGTCGATCGTCGGAGATGTCAGCAGCAAATGTCTGGTACATGGAACTTTCATTGACGGCGGATCTCGGTTCACTTCTAGAGATAACTGCGCGCTGTCCTATTTGTCGGCGGGGGTCCCCGTGCTGGTTTAATGTGTTCATACCAGATGCACATGTACTAGTATTTGGTACGGCCGCGATAAGGCCTAGTCTAGCCGACCTCGATGGTGTCCTGGACTTTGTATCTCTCAACGCGTGAAGATGCGTGACAGCAGATCTGGACGGAGACCGAATACCGAGGGTCCAAGAACCGTCTCCATGTCTTGATGAACTGGTTCGACCCAGGTTTTGAGTTGACTCCCTCTTTGACACCTCCAATGGGGTAACGGTGCCGGATGGCCAAGGATGGCAGATCTCCAGATCTGTCCTCCACCTCAGGGCTGATGACCGCGGCTAAATCACTGTTGTGAATCAGCGTTGACATTTTTCGAACAAGATCAGTAACTACTAGACTGAACAGTAATTTGTTTAAACCTCTTATTTAGTTCTGCGAAAATTCCCATATTACGATTGAAGAGTCAGTTGGCGAACATATGTTTTCGGTAACTCATTCTCAGGCCGGTACATTTACATGGGTAATGATCAGTCTAATTGTAGGCAGGATATATATGCGTCTCAAGGGCAGGGTTAATCGGACTCCATGTTCCCACGCCGCCTGCATGACGGAGTCAGCGTGTTGAGGACAGTGGAGTTGGGGTGGGCGGGGGGAAGGAGAGGGGTTCCGGTTAGATTGTAAGCGCTGTAAGTGCGTGTGACTGCTCTCAGGACGTCGGGATGTCTTGGGATCACGGCCTGGAGTCGGCCAGGGCAGACAGATTGCTTGTGTCAGCGTCGTTTGACAACAGAGTGCCGGGTTCGCTAGTCGGATGGCCACTGCTTCGGCCGTGGCTAGTACCCGTTTGCGCAGGCCTTTAGAGTAGTGTGTCGGTGCCTGGTAGATATTTTTAAAGGCTTCTTTAGCGTCGGCCTGATGGTTCGTATCGATTAGATGTGCGAGAATTGAACTCGAAATCGCTCGATTTTCACCTTTACCTAGCCGGGCAGGCATGTGTTCGCGTATTCTCTTTTCCAGACGCCTGGTTGTACGGCCAATATATCCCGCCCCACAGGAGCAGGTGAATAAATGGATGTGGCCTGTAACGGCAACCGGTTTTTTGCCCCCCAATCGTATTAGGGAGGAATTTTCGAAGAATGCACGCAATTTCGCCGCCCAGAAGACACTCGCGAGAGCTGTCCTAGAACGTCGTCTCACTAATTGGCTTGCTACGTCTCCTAGAAAAGGCAGTCTTGGAAATAAGTCTTTATTCTCCGCAGTTGCAACGGCAGGTTTTGTGACACGCCCTCTAATATTCCGGAGGATGAATCGCTCTGGATAGCCGTTTTCGCGGAGCGTGTTTTGCGGCTGCTGGAGTTCTTATTTGGTTTGACCAATTGTACTTAGCGTCGCACAAATTTCTAAAAACTAATTTGGTGGATGTCTTAACCTTACCGTTAAAAGGATTTATTCAACAGGTGTTTTTGGTAGTTTTGCATGATTCACCTGGCTAGCACATGAAACATTTGGCGGCCTCGATGGGGTTCGAACCCATGACGGTATGTGCAAGGCTTGAGTATATCCAGCGCTCTAACCTGATCTACGAGGCACCCACCGGGAGTTGGAAGTTTAGATTTTAGGTGGCTAGAGCGTCGGCCGTCGTCTGGTCTTGCTCTTGCTGTCGTTGGTTCGAACCCCACAGAAGCCGCTGAGTTTTTCACAGTTTTGTCAGATGAAGTATGCAGATAGGTTCTAAAGACCTCGAAGTAAGTGAGCCTGGTGATATTGAAATCGATTTTTTAGGAAATCCTGCTTGGTCAGTCAGTTCACTGTATCAGAATTGGTGGGTTTCGTACGTTGCAGTAGGCTGGGCTGGCAACATGACCCAAATGTGATTAAACTCGCGACTGCCAGCCGGGTTCTCTTATATCAAGTAGTTAGTGGTAGAGGAAGGCGCTCACCGATCGTTCTTACGGAACTCACTCGTCCCGTGTTGTGCCTTAGGGCCTTCTCTCTCGAGCCCAACCAGCAACCGCACAGCGGCGCATGATATGGGCAGAATGTTATTGCCGACAAAGACAAGGGGGATTGGAATGGCTATTTCTGGCTTATTAACCGCTGTCAGCCAGTCATACCCAACCCCGAAGTGTGGAACACCTGGGGCTCGATCCCGCGACCTGTCGGCCAAAAGTCCAACGCCTCTAACCCCTGAGCCACGGGCTCGTCCTGTCAGTTGCGATCGGAAATGTACAGTAGTAGTATCGACTGTCGTCAAGCCTTGAAATTGAGTCAGATGAAAGATTTATTCAAAAGTGCGTTGAAATTTTGCAAGTACAAAGTTTAGATAAGCCCAGTCTAGCCCTTTCGATGTTTATAACCTCTGTTATTCTATGCCTTTTTTCTGAAAATATATCTGCCATTCTGTTAAAAGCGGTCTTGCAATGTTTGTTAACGGTTAAAATAATGAGGATGGTTTGACTTAGCGGGATTTAAGTGTGACTGGACCTGAGTGGGCTTTTTTATCCTACTTGAGTTATGCCATATTTTTCAAACTTTTCAACTAGCCCTGGACGGGCTCAATTCGGACGAGGCGGACGCGACTAATGCCCATTCCCCAGCTCCTCGAAGAAGCCAAGGAAGCCTTCTGCATCCCCCATTGCGGAAGCCGTCCTGTGAGTTGCCCCTTCCGGCCATCCTTTCGTCCGAGCTCTCCATAAATGACTCATCTGACTTTGGTCCAAGATTCCCTGGAACCTGTTTGCCTGCCGGTAGATGCTCTTGCGCTCCCTCTGGGTATACAGGTGGTGGGCATGATGGCCCAGTCATCATCCTCGCCCTTCTGACCCCTGTTGGGGTGTTGTTGGTGAAAAATCCTGGTCAAGTGTTTGTTGCGGACCCGGGGGTGTGGTGGTACGCCTAGGTGCGGGTCCGGCTGTGCCAACCACCTGCGCCCTCCCCCGCATCCGGTCTTCTTGACTCTGTCTTGACACCGGGCCCAGGTGGAGAGTGGGTAGGAGAGAGTGCGGTAGGTGCTGCGCAAGCCCACTGTCACTATAAATTAATTCACACGCAAGTCCCCCCGTGCCTGTTGCACCTAGCTGTGTAGCACACGGTGGGCATCGTCGGAATCGACGGTCGAGTTGTCGTACCCAGATGATGGTCAGGGTCAATGATTGGCTGAATCAGGGCAGAATAAGTCAGATCCAGTTTTGTTTCAATCCATCCCATTATCTGTCCCCCCCCCTCTGGAAACATAACTTGACTGAGTTCGGCCTGTCAGGTTCTTGGATAATAACGAAACGAAGTCCTGGATCTGATCTGACACGACAACCACCGAAACGGACTTGCGTAGCACCTACCTCACCCCCCTTCCCACACACACCACCTTCAAACGGCAAGACAGAGTCCAGGCGACTGGCATGGGCACTGTGACTGGACAAAACTTAACAGTCCGTATGCACGGCCAACTCAGGCAGCCCCCTGCTTACTCAATCTTCAATTAGTAGTCATCAGATTTCACATGAGTGAAAGAGCTATTTCGGCCAAACTGGAAGGCGATTGCAGTTTGAACCTTCGTCCTGGCCAGAATTTAGGTATCCCAGTGGCCTTTAAATCTCAAATTCACGCTTTTTGGCGGATTGTGGTATGTTAGAAGATCTCTGCTTGTCTATAGTGACGAAACTACTTGCCGCATCTGAAGTGAAACGACAGTATTCTCTCTTTCTTACGTTAACCGAAAGTCTCATTCACGCTTACAAAGGATGAGGCTATAACACAGAGAACGAACATACAGCGTGATACCGAGCGGCAAGGGAGCTTAGCCGAGTAAAAATCACTGTATTTCTGTTAATTAATACAGCAATTGTGTGACGGGTCAACAGTTTATACATGTGCAGCCCGTTTGCTTCGGGATTCCAATGGATCGGCGCGCGTTCATTCCTGTTCGAAAAAATACCAGATATGCGGCGACAAAAAATGCCAGGTTGGAGGCGGCGATTAAGTATATTTCGATGACGTGATTATGACTCATCTGATAGACCTCCTCTTTATACCATCATTTCGGGAAGCCGGTTAAACGGCCTACCTCTACGGTTCCGTTCATTTTAGCCTGGAGCACCCTCTCCTCCCTTGAATTGGTTATTTTGGATGCTTGCTTAACTACCTGCTTCAAATGATCCCTGTGTTTGACATTATTTTATAGTCTGTAAATGCAAAATTGCGCGTATGGCCACTCCTGGAAGCAAAGTTGAGCGGGGGTTTTATATCCGCTTTTTCTCGCTACCAGAGCAGAGCTTTTATGATAGGCATAGTAGGTTGTAGTTGTGACCCTGCATAACGACTTTAGAGTACGCTGGTGTGTGAAATGAACCCTTCTTCGATATTGTCAAGACACACTCACAAAGGAGGACTTGCTGTTAACTTCTGTCTTAATTTTGAACGCAATTTTTGGAAAACTGACTTTAGGTTTTGAGTGGAACGCCTCCAGTTTATCCCTGCTGGCAATGGCCCACGTGTTACTTGAAATCCGCTCGATTTCCTAAACTCACTTGTCAACTGAGGATCCTCCTCTCATCTGTAGTGGTACAACCGTCGACAGTGACGACGTCCCACGGAGTAGCACAGCACCAGTGACCCGCACGTGAATTAGTGAGGTCTACTTGCGCAGCATCTACCTCACCAAGGCAGGACTATGTCAAGACGGTCGGGAACGGGTTTAGATGCAGGGACTGACAAAGTCCAACACCGCGTGTCCACACGCGATCTTACCCGCCCACGATGGACCAGGTTTTCACAGAGACAAGAGGGTGGCCTGCATCTCCTCTGAATAGAAATGTCATAGAGGTCGCATTCAGAAGGAATCAGTGAGCATAAGCAGCGCCATTCTCGCGCATTTTGTCGATTCCGGACATCGTGTGGGCCCCAACGAACCTTTTCATGTAATTTTATAAGGTCCCATCGAGCTACCCTAAGCAACTAGGCCAGCGCCTGTTAGCAACCACGGAAGCGGCCGCCATTAGGTTACAAAAGCCAATCTTATGCGCACAGAAGAACCACGTTCAGGCTCCGCGCCTACAGTAGTCGAAGGTCGATTAACGCTGCAACCCTCCGCGCCCTTCCCCCTCTCACCCCGTCCCTGACATTGACTGCTTTTACCCGCCCCGCCCCCCTCCCCTCCCCCAAACTCCCACACCCCGCCTGTGTCTTAAGGAGACTTTTTATCGATTTCCCTTATCGCTGACATGTTTTACTTCTACCCAGTTCCCATATACCTGTATTGGCCCGACGAGAATTTATCGAAAGCTACGTATGTTCGCCACCTCGTCTTCTGAGTGAGCTAAATATCAGCCCTTGAACCAGTCATCCCACGTACACACAGGTCACTCTTTAAGAGGATCGAGCCACTCCACCAGTTGGAAGCCTTCCAGGTCACGCCTATCAGCGGTTCGTTGTAGATCCAAGCTCGTCGGATCTATTATAGTTAGGAATGTGCGGAATTGCCGTCGGCGTGGAGTTCCAAATGTCGACCTCTTCCCTTTGTCGTGCGCCAGTGAAATGTCCGTGCCTGTCAACCATCTGCTGGTGGAATTGGGCGCATTAGCTTGACGAGCACCAGGTAATGTACCGGTTTCATCAAGGGACCTACATCCCACTTGCGTGAGAAGTGCGGTATTATGATCGGCTCGAATCCCACATACCTGAAAGTCCCATTAAGGCCACCCCACATACACACAGTGCCGGCAACGAGGATCCAGTTACCCCGTCATTTGGAAATCTTTCAAGCGGCGGTTTTTAACTCATCGTGACAGATTCATACGCGTCAGATCTATTTATAGTAAAGAATGTGTTGACCAGCCATGAGATGGATTCTCCAATGTCAAACTTACTCTCACTTCCCTCCTTACCAAGCACCAGTGAACTATTGGAGCCTGTTAACCAGCTGTTGATGGGATTGGACACGGCTTAAGTACAGCAGGGAGGCAAAAATTCATACGCGTCTGTTTTTTTGTCGCGTTGTGCTCCCTAAATTTGCGAGGACAACACTTCTTCCTGCCCAAACCAGTTCTAGAATCTTTGCCAGGCAGAAACCATTGTGGGCAGATCTCACTCACTGAGTGAGTGGGAAAACCCCCCTCCCCTTCTACTCTATCCCTCGTAACATTCGCCACATTGGAGTCCCCAGAACTGAAATCAGTTTATTCTTGCTGTGCAGTTTTGCAACTGGGTCCACCCACCCCAGAGCAGGTCGAACGAACCAGGGTAAAATCGACCTTCTCTTCTACCGAACGAAAACCCACAGTTTGGATGGCTGGCCGACCGCCTGTGAAGAAACCCCGTAAGAGTTGGCGGTTGTGTTACATATATGCACATACATACATCCTCGTTCCAAGCAGTGCTCACTAGTGTTCGTTTGCCCTTCCTTTAAACCTACCACTACACTGCGTTTCCATCCTTCTTCGCCGTCGCTGTCGCCGTTTGCAGTGGTGAGTAGACGCATCATTAATCGGGAGTTCGTGCCGGTTGAAATCATCCAAAAGTATGGCTACCGAAGGCTCAAGAATGATGGTACATCGTTCGGTCTGGTTGAATTTCTTCTTTTTGGCGTTGTCGATTCAGCGTTTTTTTTTTTGATTTTTGAATTTTTTGTTATTTGCGTCCGGAAATCCGATTTTCTCAATTTATTGTGTCTTTTTTGATAATCCGTGCTTGTGAATTACAAACAAGGAGCTTATTCAAACAGGCAGTCGAGGCATAGGGAATGGAAGAGAGGAATTTGTTAAGTTTCCGGGACTGCGATCAGTACCTTTGCATGTTGCACTGTCACAAAGTTTAACAATACACACCCGGCTGAACGCTCATCTCATTTGGTCACGCTACCTCGGAAACGTATTTTCACAAGTACTAATACTTTGGCAAACTATGCCCTCTGTGCGTATGAGCATTTCCCCTCTCAGAGATGGTACCGGCATGTGTTACTGATGGGGAGAAGACTGTAAGCAGTTTTGATTCCTTGCAAGCATGATTTGAAACACTTTTTTCTTCTGCTGTGAACTCCGCGCGTAAATCTTTTTTGTATCTCGTTTTGCTGGATTAGCCCACGCGAGTCAAGGAGAATAGAGACATACCCACTTTGTCTCGTCTTCCCTCCTTGAGGCGAATAGGGGTCGCTTTTTCCCCTCGCAGACTACGCAAATGACTGTACTTTGTGCTGATTGTATGCCGCTTTTTCTACTATTGGCTCCGATAGCCCATCGTCCTTTGGACGCCAACTTCAGTTTTATTGGTTGGTTTTGCTCTCTCAAGGCTTTACGTCATGTTGACTGCCGGTCACACTTCTGTTGCGGCGTTTCCTTACTCTCGACCTGAATGACTTACTCACTATCAGTGCTTGCCCCCTCCCACCCCCACCTCCATCTCTGACCTCTACGTTATCCACTGCAAGTGAGCGAGCAGACCATTCCCAACCTGGATTCTCTGCGACGGGATCTGCTGACACGCCTCATCGCTGAGGGCCAACCGGTGGAGGACGTGCTCTGCAAACAGCAGTACCAGGCCAACGAACAGGTGGACGATCACGTTCGCTCCTGTGGAGTCCTCTTTCGACCGGTTGCTGGCCCTGGTGGCGTCGTCGCCAACGCTACTCAGGGTTTATCGACACTGGTCAAGTCGAAGATAGCGGCCAGTTCCACTGACGGTTACCTTTCCTCCAGTGGTCTGCTATTCCCCTGCTGTGGAAGACGTCCTGCGCAGGGTCTGGACACTGCCGACTACGCCGTTGGCTTCGTGGACGGTGTCGTACCCAGTGAGGAAGGCCGGTTTCGGAAGGCCGTCGTTGAACAGAATGAGGGCGTCTCCGACTACTGGGTAAGTCCCCGGGGCGCACAGTCCAGCTGCTGATCCCGTGTGTCATCAGCTCTCTAGGCGTAGACTTGCCTCCTTAAGGCGTCTTTAAGTGCTTGCTAGCTGCATCTGGGCGAGGGGGAGAGTAGGCTGTGCAGCCCGTGGCTCACCAATGTTACAACCCTCAGGGACGATTCGTTCCAATATGAGAATGCACAATAAGGGGATAAAACTCATGAACCATGAATAAAATCACGAAGTATTGAGGTGCCGGAAATTAATGTGGATTTTTTCATAAACGACAAGAAAAGTGTTCGTTGGAGAACCTTTTACTGTTTTCATTTTGACCAAAATGTGATAAAGTCGGCGACCTTGGTGGGTAAGACTTAAGTTCGGCCAACGCTCTAGCCACCTGAGCTACGATACCCAACGGCTAGTCGTGAATTAAATCTTATTTGGGTCAAATTACCCTCCCCCAGCCTTTTACAATGTCAGGAATCCCCCCATATGTGATTAAATTCACGTCTCCCGTTTGGTCCTCGAAGCCCAGGTGGCTAGAGTGTTGGCTGTACTAAAGCCTTCCTCTTGCTGTCGTGGGTCCGAATCCCACCGGGGTCGCTGAGGTTTTCACAGTTGGGTCTAAATGAATTATTAAAAATCTGCCAGAACAAATTTTATTTTTTATCAATTATAAGTGCCATCATTATTAATAGCTCTTGCCCATCGTGAAACTAAGTTTTTAATACCCTTCTACTAAAAGGCCTTTTTTTCATTTCAATGAATTCTAGGAACCCAGTTTCGACGTAGTCGATATTTTGAAAAGTTTTTCACCGAGGAAATGCTTGAGAGATCGGATCAACTGATAATCATTTGGTGTGCAATCATGTAAGCGGGCAAAAGTTTCCACCTTGAATTTCGGGTCTTGTTCTCGTTCCGTCGGTGTGAATGCGGTCTTGCGTTGACATGCGGCACAGTTACACCTTTTCCATTGATTAGCATGGGCTCTTCAACGACAAGCCCTTGGTTCAAACGTTCTAATTATATATAAGTCTACTGTTACGGTTTGACCTTATTCCAGTACCTAAAAGTGAAGTGTGCTTACCATAATCCGACAAACACATAGCACACGCTTCAGAAGCAACCGAGCGAATTGCTGTGGAGTTAGGTGTTGGAATTGCACGCCGCCCCAAAGCCACCATACGCAATAGGGTCATTAAAATCAAGGACCGGTTAAAGCCTGAAGAGCAATCTGGGGTAGTGTATCGCATTCCGTGTCAAAATTGTCCTTGTAACTACACAGGACAGACTGGACGCATGCTTGGCTGTGCGACGGGGCGACGCATTATCACAAGTGGCCGCCCACACCTACGAAACGGGTCATGAGTTTAACTACGCGGCCACCAAAATAGTCGCCCATGCGGGGAAACAAAACAGGCCGAGAATTGATTGAGGTCTGGGCCTCGGATGAGAACTCTGTCAATCGATTTATAGATCTGGCACCGGGGTACAGAGCCCTGCGTAGTCACTTCCAGTCTTGCGCTGTCGGTCGATGATTGGCTTGCATGCCCTGTAACTGTCGCTCTTTCTGTTACTGCTATTGTCTCTGACGATGGACTCCCGCACTAGTTCGACAACTCTGAACAATAAACTAAATCTTCCGGTGCTCGACCACCCTTTTTCACTTACACGCACATCTGGAACTCGAATTTTCGCCTCCGCATTTCATACCTTTTTGGAGTATGAGTTTGATGACAGCGTAGGAACTGGGGTCTAACTTGTAGAAAGTCATTGGTGTTATGGCTGGTTGTTAACGTAAAGAATCCATTTCTCTCCGCCAGTGACAATTCAACGTAGAAACGGTTTCTTCCCCTGTATGCTTCGCAAGAAGTCACAGATTGTGGAACTGTGGGCCCTGTATTCTATCGATAGTTGGCGCGAGACCCACACATCTTGTCTACTAACTTGTTGAAGACGCTCCTGAATAGTAGACCATGAAGAATATAGCTTTTTAAATGATTCCTTGATGGTCTGGCAAGGACCTGCGTCAACGGTTGCGTCTAAGTGATCACTATTCAGCTCGACTGGTCTTTCTGGACGATGGATGTGGGGAAAGTTAAAATCACCCAACCGGAGTTTTGATAATCAAAGTTGACTCTGGCGGATATCTTTATCATCTGGCTAGACACCACAAGTTGTTTTGATGTCATACAATGATGAAAATGCCCGCCTTCGGATTTCATGCCTCCCTTTTTGGGCCGAATATGAAAAACAAAATTTGTATCAAAATCTAAAAAACAGGACCTAACTGACTTACAATGACACATAGTTCGAATTGAGCAGATGTAAACGCTTAATAAATTACATTTAAACTTGACCACAAGAACGGGTTTGCTTCTCGGCACCTATTATAAATCGACCAAAAGAGTCGATTGATAATAAACTACTTTAATCTAAATGAAAACACGAGCGATGTATTGAAAGTGCTTTTACGTTGGCTAGAGATAACTATTTCCCTGAGTGAAGCAGAAATTTTGAAAGTTCGAATATTCACGGCAAAGGACTATACTCAACTTATTTAATTACTTATAGCCTGGTTTTTGTAAATAACCGAGCAGGTTAGACAGAATGAGCATAGCAACGTTTAAAGTTCTTTTTTACAAACCTTAAATTAATATTTTATAATAAATAGTAGGTCAGATGTGGTTATGTAACCCCACCTGAGGTAAACAAACCCCAGCCGCCTGTAATACGGGATCGGTGGTAATAGGGGTTGTTACAGGTGGCCCGGGGGGACGCACAGGCGACGAGGTCAAGTAGTTGTATGCAAAAGAAAACCTATTGGGAATGCGCGGCCGTACTTTGAGTGGTTGAGAAATAATTGCCCTAACCCCTAGCCCAAACTTCTAACCCTAACTCTTAATCGTAATCCTAACCCCTAACTATAACCCCTAGCTCGAACCCCAACCCCAACATAACCACATCATACCAAAATGTCTTATATGAGGCATGGCAAATGGTTAGTTTGTTAACGCCTGCTTTTATGTTCCAAAATGTGAATTAGATATATTTTTGGCTTTTTCATCGTTGTCCGAGGTGCGATTGACTACGACAAAAAGTTTTTGACTTTATTTCTATGCCAGGGACGTCGCAGGCATAAGATTTTTTATATGACCATAGGTTGAGAGGTCAGTCAGTGACCAAGAAATTGGGATATAATTGGCATACAATTTTTGTATATGATAATAATGAGGCTTTCTTTTCTGTGAAAGTGTTCTGTGCGTTTTTGGTGACAATGAAGTCCACCGAGCCTTCTGGCTTCCCTGAAATGTCAATGAAGCCTTTGAGGTTTTCATTATTTTCAATCGATTGCCTAGAATTACGGGCCCTGTACTTTGCGTTTTCAAAGCCTCCAGAATAAGACAGTTCATCAGGGCGCCTTAGCCTCGTAGTGAGTCTTCGGACGTTCTTTTTCACAGGACGACGAGTTGAGCTATATTTGTAGATTCACCTAAATAGGAAACCTAATTGCCGGAGGAGACGGACGCCATCTTGATCAGTTTAAACAACCTACAATGGGTCACCTCCCGAGAATATGCTTTATTGTGCTTACTTACTAATGCATGTCCACGTCCTTAATTGTCAGGGAAACAGTGGGAACATTTTGTCCTCTTATGCACTTCCCTGACATACTGAAAATGTTTCTGCCACGAACAAAAATCGCCCCTTCTGCGTTATAATGGAAACTTCTGTTGTCATAGCTTTCGTTTAGTCCTCGATGGCGGAAATGCACCTCAGTGAGGCCATATAAATGCTAAAATATTTCTGAAACGGGTAAGATGTGGTTCTGTATCCGCACCTGATGGACAACATACTGTTTGGGGTTATGGCAACTATTTTTCAACCACTCGAAGTACGACCGCACATTCCCAATAGCTTTTTCTTTGCATACAACTACTTGACCTCGTCGCCTGTGCGTTCCTCGGTCCCGCTTGTAAAAAGCCCTATTACCACCCGTTCCATATTACAGGTGGCTGGGCTTTGTTTACCTCAGGTGCGACTACATAGCCACATCTGGCCCCAAAACCATTAGCACTATGTCAATTACGTTTCTGAATTACGAATAAACAGACTGCAGACTGCAGAATAAAGTACTTTATAATAAGCTCAAAGTCTTAAATGACCAATCGTTTGTGGGCTTTTTCTCGATTACGTATGGAATATCTGCATAGGTCTGGAAATTATGGATGCTTTTCAACGCACACAAAACCTCGCGTTGATGTTCGTGCATCCGTTTTAATTCTGTCTTTTGGCTCCCGAGTGTTTTATCCAGACAGCTGCATGTGGCCGGTTACGTAGGTCCTAACATAAAAAGTGCTGTTGCTACTTGCAACTTTTATGTCTTTTCTAGCACCAAATGACGCTCCTCAGCCTCCAGTTGAGTGCTGTCGAGGGTACTGCCTCCAAATCCTCCGGTGGAGACGTGACTCGTGACTCCACTGGTTCCCTACCAACTAAGAATTCCGACCTGACCTCCGAGGGTGAAGCTAATGATTCCGAGAAAAAACGACTCAGTACGACGAACCCAGACGTCACTGTAAGCGGCGAGCAAGCATCGACCACAATGCCGCCAGCAGCGGAGACGGACGGTCAGGAGATGCCAGTATCGGCGGTGACGAAGACGACTGCGACAGAACCGCCTGCGCCCTCACCTCGGGACCAGGTACTGGCTCAGTTCAAACGTTTCGACAACTTCTGCCTTCCCGATATTGGTTTCATGAACAGTCCCAAGCTGGTAGAGAAGTTGCTGAAACGGCAGTTGGAAAATGCCCTAGATGTGGAACACCAACGTCGTCTCATGTGCCCCGAGAGTCAGATCCGGACGAATTTTATTATTTTCTAGTTTGCCTGCATGTGATTGTCTGTGACTCAGCCCGATTTTCTTCATTTACTAATTTGCCTCATTTTCACTGAGCTTCTTTGACCGGCGCCGTGTTTGTCGACGGTATACGTATATGTATATGTATGCGTTTCTAACCTATGTTCATTTCTACCTGAGGCACCTTTATTTGCATTTACTTTCTTCCCTATTTTTTTACTAATGGAGAAAATGCATGGTTTTCTTGTCCGCAGGCAATGTTGCTGGAAAACGCCTTGATGAATTCGACTTGCTTGTATTGCTTACTTAAGTACTTCAAGTTGCGTTTCGTCTGGATGCGGGTGGTTTATGTCTTATACGGTCGCCATTTCCACTGAAATTTAAAATACCTAAATGGAGCGCAGACATCTTCTCTTGTTTTTGATCTGCCCTGAATGACTCTTTTTATCGTGGCAGTTGATTTAGGGTTAGCTTTTGGTCGATAATGCTGTTTACAGTTTTTCTGAAGCACCAATAATTTCAACCCGCAGACCTATGTATTTGAACACGTTTTATCCTGTTAAACTGGGATATTTGGAATAATTAATGATCAGAGCACGTTTTCTGGGCATCCGGCAATCCAATATCATTGTTTTAGCTGAATAGCTCAAGCGAACTTTCAAACAAGGGTTCCCAATATTGGGAGCTGGTATGGTGGAGGACGAATCTGACTTAACTGGTCGACTTGGCAGTACTCCGCCTCCCGGCTAGTGTAACGTACTGGTCCTCCATCTCCTCTGGTGTCAGAAAGTATAGCTGATTTGAATAGAAGGAAACTGAAGGACCTGAAGTTGTCTTGGCCATCACTGTGTGCTGCTATAATTATTATCGTTCATAGCGTTCCATCACCTGAGCGCATACCCGTGGGCGAGACTAGTTAGAGCACGTCCGTAGACGTAAACGACGCCTTCAAATATAAAAACGAAGCGTTGTGGGGTAAGGGCCGTTAAATTGACGTTGTGCTTAAAGTAATCGCAGTACGCTAATCACCATGGCCATAGACCGAATTCCCGATTCGAAAAGGGGGTGTCGTTTCAATGCACGAGTTTCACCCTGTACTACCGTTTGAGTCTGTAAGTGTCAAATAGACTGATTTACTAAATGTTGGCGATTAATTTCCGAGGAAATTAAAAAGTTGCAACGTCTTGGCTATTGACGCGGCCGGCCATGTGGGGCCGTGGGCGCTTCCTTGTGGTGCGTCTTCGATGGCTTGCGTCAGCGTCATCGATTTATTGATTGACCGGTATGTGCCGCATGCGATGTGCTGCCCGCGCCGGTGAATCCAGTGCGCTGTGACTCATCGGCTCCTCTGCGTGACATCGTTATCAGCTGAAGCTTGAGGTGTGAGCGGGGCTTGCAGAGCTGACAACGTCCTCTGCCTAGTTGGTTTTGGCGTCGTTTAAATGCGAATTACCTTGCTGGTACGTCAGGCCAACGAGTTGAACCGAAAATCAGAAGAAGACAATTTCATTCAGAAGACCCACTGTTCGTGCCTGGTCGGTGTACGCCCGGTCGAGGGAAGGAAACCGCCCTACTGATGCGTCTGTAGAAATGATGGCGTCTGTGTTCAACCCACGGTCGACAACCTGGGTTTTCTCGGAGAGTTATTTCAGCATACTTGGAGAAAAAATGGACGCGTGCCTTTGAATCTATTGAAGAAGAAGAAACTATGTGGGCATGTAACGACCTAACAACTACATCCTATAAATACTGCAACACCTGGGCAATTTACCACCCTCAACTGACTCACTCGTTCCGTTGTGCTTTGCGGGCTCTCTCTCTCTCGAGCCGTAAGAACGATCGGTGAGCGCCCCCTACCATCGTATATTCCCGATCGAAAGCGACAGGACAACGGGCTAGTGACCCAGTGGTTAGAGGCGTGGGCTTCAAACAAACAGGTCGCGAGTTCGAGCCTCGGGCGTTCCACTTCAGGGTTGGGTATGACTGACTGACGATGGCTAATAAGCCAGAAATGGCCATCCCAGTCTCCCTTTTCTTTGTCGGTAATAGCATACTGCCTATACCATGCGCCGCGTGCGGCTGCTGGTTGGGCTCGAGAGAGAACGCGTAAGGCACAATGGAACGAATGAGTTCCGTAAGAACGATCGGTGAGCGCCCCCTACCATTCCAGTCTCCCTTGTCTTTGTCGGTAATAACAATGTTAGAGATATCTAGCGTCTACCAGAGCCAGGAGTGATTCCTAACATTCGGATTTTTCCCAAGCAACGATATTGCAATCACCACGGTCAGGCTGTCCTGCTGTTCGACGACCCCGATCAAAGAAAAACACTTCCAGAAAGCCTGCCTTGCAGTTTGAAGGGTTGTAGTAGGTTTGCTGTGGTGACGAAATCAAAGGAATCGCCTATTTACGATGTCGCAGTTTTACGTACGGACAATACGCCTGGTCTTTTCTGAGCAGAAGCGTTTTTTGAATTTGACACGGTATGATCTGGTGACCAGGAATTAATTTGTTGGGAGTTTAGTTGAGACGCGAGAAACAAAATAAGGGAATTTTCAACTATCAAGGCTAGTATGATTCATATAAATACGCCAGCTGATGAGCGTTTGCATTCTAAAGCGTTTCCGTGCTGAAGATAATGTGATAGTTATACATAAGCATTTTAATACCTTAGGGTGAAGTGATCCCATACTAACAGCACAGGTACTAGCCGGAGGTCCATACACGCGTGTTTCGCCGATATTCTACCGCTTCATGACACGGCTACAAGGGGGTTCGCTTGTCAGTGGGTCCCCCAGCATTCCCTGTGTGGTTTCTGGTAGATACTCCAATTTAGAAATTGTTGCATTTTTATTTCCTTAGAAATTAACTGCGAACATGGAGTATATCAGAATGTTTATGGTCTATAGGCTCGGACCAACGTTCTTATGTATGAATATTTGGGCCGAAGTCCATCAACGACAGCGGATAACCCGGTAATATTAATTACCTGCCGACAGGCAGTTAGTAGTATGCTTTAGGGTAAGGTGGTTCCGTACTAATAGCACAGGTAGTAGCCAAAAGTGTCTTCTTCACATAGTCGCCCAATGTTCCCAATCTGATCAGCATGTCTTTGGGTTGCATCAAACGGCGATGAATTGTTGCCTGGGGTCGATCGGAAATACCTACTCTGGCGGGTTGTAACAGTCGTGAAACCGTTGCGCTTATTTCGTACTAATCAGCGCTCACCTGCATAATTCACCACATTGTAACAGTCGCCGACGCCTCAACTATCACCGTTCCCGGAATAATGATAATGGTAGTCCTTGCTAATATTGTCATCGTTATCGACCGCAGTGGTTCTTGGCAGTCACGGGCGCGCATTTGAAACACGTGTCTGCACAGCACATATCATTGCCGCTCCACTGGGTAGCTTTTGGTAATATTGATCTTTTCAGATTGGTAACTTGCAGATCGAGTGTTTCCTGCCAAGTTAGTAACATTATTTCAACCTAGAACCTGGGCTTGTTTCCCTGCTCTTTAATAATCGAAGGGACACCTATCTATGCCATGGGCCAGGTAGGCATCGTCAAGTTCTGTAATAAGGGACTTTGTCTCCTTTTTCGGCCCACCAACACACCCTATACCCTCCGCTAACCCGTGACGTTTCCCTCTTCCCATCTTAGCCTGTTACCTTGACTAACTTTCAGTTCGGCTATTCGGACTAAACCCGTGTGAATTTTTCCAGCTGAGCCGACTCGACATGCCCCAAAACGACTTTTATTGCCCTTCAGGGCTGGAATTTTCAGAAGCCCGAAGCGATCGTCAGTCAGGGGAGCGGGGGGAGGGTGAATATGTGGGGATTTGGACGCCTTTTTCACCTGGATTAGCCGCACTCGTAGGTTGAGTTTATTGGGCCGAATTACGCATCTCCTCACTGACCTGTACTCGACACCGAAATGTTTGTTCGGAGTTGTACAATTGCTGATGCAACTCAGGAAGCATTGACCTTCCTATGCGGCCGATATTAGGCCTGTGCAGTTCGCGTTCTCGCACAATTGCTCAAAAGGTCTGAAGGCGTGTGATATGCCAGTATCGAAAAGCCATGGCCCTCGCAGCCAGTTATGCGCTGGAAGTTCCCTGACACCTGGTTCCCTGCCGGTAGATGCGCGTGCGCTCGCGCTGGATATACAAGTGGTGGGCATGGTTGCCCAGTCATCATCCTCGTCCTTCTGACCCCTGTTGGGGTGTTGTTATTAGTGAAAAATCCTGGTCAAGTGTATGTTGTGGGGCAGGGGGTGGGGTGGCACGCCTAGGTGCGGGTCGGGCCGTGCCAGCCACCGGAGCCCTCCTCCGCCTCCGGTGTTCTTGACTCTGTCTTGATACCGGGTCCAGGTGGAGAGTGGGAAGAGAGAGTGTGTTGGGTGCTGCGCAAGTCTACTATCACTATGCAGTAATTCAAGCGCAAGTCACCGTCCCTGGTGAAATTAGAGGGTGTATATGGGAACAGGGTTTCGTCCATTATCGATCCTTACCATGGCAGTGTTAGGTTTATCACGTGGTCCAAGAGCTTACAGAGTTCTGGTTTCCGCCTCCGTATTGCAGCAGCCTCTGCAAAGCGCAAGATACGTCCGGTTGTCGCCCGAAACAGGACCTTGAATGCAACTATTGGGTCCCACGTATGGCCCGTGTCCACTAGGTGCTTTGTGACTGAGCTCCTGGGTACCTTATTTTCCACCTTAAGCAGCCACTTCGGCATATGTTCAGCTGACCGAGCTGCCAACCGCCTTTGCGTGCGCCCAATGTACTTGCATCCGCAACTACATGTAAACTCATAAATACAGTTTGATATGGCGTGTGTAGGCAAAATGTCTAACTGGGATGGCCGTTGTGGTGCTTATGAACAAAAATTTAGAGGGGAGGTAGATGGTCACTGACTTTTTGGTACAGATATTTCTTCAGGTGTACCTTGTCTGGGATGGCGATATTTATCGATGAATTTCTCCGGATACCCATTTGCAAGAAGAACGTTCTTTAGGAAAGTAAGCTCGTCATCGATGGTATCTGAGGAGCAGATTCTGGTGGCTCTGTTGAACAGGCACAAAACCAAGTTCCGTTTTATCTGAATAAGAACGAAACTGAGGAAGTACATGTATTGTCCTTTCCAGGTGGGTTTTCGATAGATGGACCTCTGAATAGAGCCATCTGCCCGCCTACATACAAGAATATCCAGGAAAGGTAGTGTGTCATTTTTCTCATGCTCGATCGTAAATTTGATTTTTGCATGTGCTTTGTCCAGAGCCTTGATTAGTAGTTCTCCGTCGCCTGGGTTTTTTGATTATGGCGAAAATGTCATCCACATATTGCCTATAGAATGGGGCTCGTTGTAAGTTCCGCAGCCCTTCATTTAGCCTGAGCTATCACCCTTCAAAAACTGGGTAACCAATCAGTCATCGGCTGAGAGGCACTATCCAGGTAAACACACACGCACACTCCTCACATGCGTGAGAGTGCCCTGGCGTCAAACATCTAACAGTTGACTGCCCGTTTCCTCAATCACAATGCTATCTCATTTACATTTACCGAACTTGGAGTATTATATTTATACTAGCGCTCTGTTGTTTGTTTAAAATTCTTTTTCATTGACCTCGTTCGAGTTTCGGCGGGAGCCAAGTGGAATGTTTTTGATTATATGCTCCACCCACGTCATACGTGAGTCTCACCAAACTTTAATCCTCTACCCTCGACGTAAATATTCGCCTCTGACCACAAGGGTGGGAGTGTGACGGTGTGTGGCACGTAGGAGGGGCGGAAGAGGCAACTGGTGGTTGTGGGATGGCGTCACTGAGTTTTTTTCGCCTGTACTTGAGTTTGCTAATCTTTCCAATCTGTGTGTAGTTATCCTTGACTGCTTTTTCTCCCTCTCCAGTGAACTGCCAATCTGGGACTTGCCGTTTAGAGCAAACGCTACCGTAGTAGAACCTGTGGCCTGGCAAGCCTCGACGACAAACGGAGCACTGGAGGCAATTTCATACCGTTCTTGCATCCGCTAAGCTGGCCCCACACCGCTCGCATGCTCTTACCAGGCGCACACAACCAGTAACAGCCTTAATTGGCTATTCGGCACACAAGGATTCGTGTACGCGACAAGTCAATAATGCTGTTGTCTGATTGGCTGGGCGTGAAAGTCACCCCACAAATCGCGAACGTTGGGCCTACGCCGCAAGGTGGCAACACTTCCATTACTTACCCCAGAAAAGAATAGTCAAAGCGTACCAAGAGATGTCCACAAGTACAACAAACTCTCCGGTGAAGTGTATAAAAGAGAAGTGGCTTTCGAAGTTGAGGACTATCACACAGACAAAATTGGGAATTTTCATTGGTTCGGATCCAACGCGAGGACACAGGCATTAAAGGTGCAGAGAATGAGTTGCGGGATGCCGACTGACTTGTTTTAGCGTACCAAACCAGGATCTCATGCCAGTAAAAAAAACAGTCGGCCGATGCACTTGGATGTTCCGGAACAACCGCTTTGATTGGGGCTTTGAAATCATTCTTAATGAAGTTCGGTTATCTTTTATTCCAAACCTCTCTCGGCTGCAGAAACAAGTTTCTAATCAGTAATTTTAGGAGCTAGGATCAGTCAGTTCGACCATCGGTTTCGATGATGTCCACCGTGTGCTTCACTGTTGCAGCAGCAATGGGAGCAGGGACGGTGACTTGCGCAGGGGTTTATAGTGCCGGTAGACTTGCGTAGCATCTACCTACACTCTCTCCTCCTCCCTCGCCCGAGCCCGGTGTCAAGGCAGAGTCAAGAAGACCGAAGACGAGAGAGGCCGCAGGTGGATGGCTCGGACGGATCCTCACCTTGGCGTTCCACCACACCCCCTGGTCCACACAACAAATAACCAGGATTTCAACCAATCACAACAGAGATTTGGAGGCTGGCACGGCCGAAGCCGCACCTGGGCGTGCCGCCAACGCCTGGCTCGGATCCCACACTGTGATGGGAGTGCCATAAAGGCCACATTAAAAAGGAGCCATTACAGCCTGACTCTCAGACTGCCTCCGGTCAAGGAGGAGGTCCAAGATACCCCGTCAGTTGGCAACCTTCCAAGCCACGGCTTTTAGCGCACCGTGATAGCTTCAAGCGCGTCAGATTGATTATAGTGAGGAAAATGCGCTGTCGTCGACCTCACTCTCCCTTTCCACTCCCACACCCCAGCCGCTGTCCGAGCCGGTCAGCAGACTGGAGTGGGGAATGGGCGCGGTGGCTGTCATGGTCGACTGACCATGGAGAGCGACTCGAATTCGCCGTAAGCCGCGGTCTCCGTCGGCGAAGGTGGGCGCGTAAAGGCGATGTCGATGTGGAGATCCATCCCGTCACCGGCTGTCCAGCGGAGTGCAGAGACGAACCACGTCACGACGGTGCCGACGCAAGGTTCCATCCGACCTTCCATCCAGCGGAATCCGCAAACTCCGTGCACACGGCACAGCGCACAGGGCCCCCTCACCTGGTTTAGCCCGCCGGTCGAGACGGTTGCCCGGGGTGTGGCCGCTGAGCAGAGTCCAGCTACGTGGAGCCACAGGGGAGAGTTGAGTGCCAGCAAGTGGACGCTAGGCGCAGTCTCACCTGCAAGCAAGTGAGCGACCACCACGACCATTACGTGAACCCACCGCTGACACCCCTACACCCCGGAGCTAGGATAACAAACGCGTCACATAGTAGGTCCAGTAAGCGCTGGCCACCATAATTCAGCTGATGGCCGCATCCGTTCGGTTTAAAGATTTCCGCTCGGATTTTTCCGTTTCCCTGTGAAGATGGCCTCAGGAGGAAGAGGATAGAGGAAAGGGGGAAAAAGGAGGGGGAGGAGGAGGAGGAGGAGAAGGAGGAGGAGGAGGAGGAGGAGGAGGAGGAGGAGGAGGAGACCAATTCCGTTTAGACAGTCGTTCATCAACAGATAATGACCAATCCGCTGCGTAACCAGTGCTATAAGGGGTCTCTGTCGTCTGTATCCACGTGCTATCGTGTTTGCCTGCTTCATCCTCCGTGTTCACTCGCTTGAGTCGACAACGACCAGGACAGCACCGCAATATGCGGACACAATCGGTTTTACAGTAGTAATTCGTCCTTCATCACGTGAGCAGTGAATGGCGAACCCAACGGCAAAATGAGTATGATGACAGCCAACATGACGCTGTTGGCACACAAAAGCAGTTGTGCTAGAACTCCATTCACTCCACTGCGTGATACCGGGGGAACAAGCACGAAACCCTGAGGTCCCCATGCAAGTGCAAGGTGGATTGATACCGTTTTTCTGAGCCCACTTAAGAAGCATTCCTGCGGAGTTTTTTGTCCGAATGACCCATTGACAAGCTGTAGTTGTGCACAAGAGATCGTATATACCAAACTTCAGCTAAATACAATTAAGCCGTGGCTGGCCGATTTCCAGACTGCATACAGCAACTGGTTTTTTAAACACATGGGTCACGCTGTCAGAGCGCTCTATTCACCGAAAACACAAACACATACGGACTACACGTTAATGTGGCTTCATTACACGAGGGCGATGCCAAGCTCCTGAGATAGGCCACGATTTGGGGTTTGTGGACGCGGCAGACATTTCCTAAAGTGACATGCAAACCTGCATCAAGACTCCTACGGGTTGCGATGTCACGGAAATCAGGTGTCACGACCTAACACCCCTAATAGCAAGTGAGCTCGCGGCGAGCTAGCGTACTCGATGGGGGGTAATGAGTCTTCAGCGGGCTCGTGATTTGATTGGTTGTTGGGTCGGCTGCGTCCGCGTCGCGAAGGCCGCTAACGGCCGCGTATAATTGCACTGGTGTAACGTCCCCTGATCTGAGCGGGCTTGATTGAGCGCTGTGACACTTTTTGGCGCGCGGACCTAGGATGGAGATGGCGTAACCGCGTGCCGGTGAAGATGACCGGTGCCCCTTCCTTCTCACTTCCGCCGACCCCTTCCCCGTATCGTATCGTGACGTTTGCACCGTTCTCCTCCTCTCCACGTTGGCACCTCCCTCGGTCCCTCCCTGCAGTTGCCCACAGCGCTGCGCTCCCCACCGGTTTACTAGCTGGCATGTTGGTATCGCTTCTCCCCGCAGACAGGTCACTCAATGGTTGTTACTCGTCCTGTTTGTACTTTTAACTATCACTACACACCTTTCTAATTCTCTTTTCTGTTCATTATATCTTCTCGTTCACTGGTCGTTTATTCTTCCCTTATGTACGGCTGAGTATCGTGAACTACTAACAATCGTATTCAGATCAATGCAGGCCAGGATCTCTTTCCGGTATCCCGCTACGTGGTTGTGTGCTACCCTTGACATCCTCGGCTTATAGATTTGCTTCGGCGCCCGGTAGTGCTCGCGCTCTCCCCGGCGTCACTTTTTGCCCTCTCACGCTGCAGTGCGCACGCCGTGCATGGCTCAACGTTCTCATTGCCTACCTGACCCGTCTTTGCCTTTGTTTTTTTATTTTGTTGCCCTTTAGTGACAATTATGTTGAATTCTGTTAGCGGACGTAATCGCTGGCGTCTAGCACGTAGGAAAACAGGAAAAGTAATACGAAGAATCAACGAAGAGGTGAAGGAAATGTCGTCGTCGGACACATCATCTTCGAGTTCGTCAGACAGCTTCACTGACGAATCTGACTCCTCAGCTTCGTTCGAGTACGGACACTCTTCTACGTTGGAGCCTTCTCATGCGTCTACGTACGAAGAAGGTCTTTCAACGCCAGAAATAAGGGACTGGACGATGTCAGCCAGCAGACAGTTCCTATTGGATCATAATGAAAGTAAAGTCGAAATAGTGGCTCTTCGTGAGGAGGTCCGACGCCTGACAGCATCAACATCGCAGCCGTCAGTTGATGAGGGACCGATTGTGGAAAAAATCAGCACAATGAGCGGCTAAGACGAGCTGACGACCGCAGTGTCCGATGCAAAGTACAGACTGCGTTTGGTAAGTGGCGTCTATTTATATTAACACCGGATGCAGGTTTGCTACTTGTCATTAATGGGAGGTGAAAATACAGCAGCTTTGCTGAAGAATTATTCTGCACCCCCTTCACGGAGGACGTTGCCGGATTTCTGACATTCTACAGCAGAAAAGCGGGTTTACCCTAATAGCAAGCCAGCTCGCCGCGGGCTAGCGTACTCGAGGGGGGTAATGGGTCTTGAGCCAGCTCGCGATTTGATTGGTTGTTGGGTCGGCTGCGCCGGCGTCGCGAAGGGCGCAAACGGCCGCGTGTACTTGCACTTGCTTATCGATTAGATTCGGCGCCCAGTAGTGCTCACGCTCTCCCCGGTGCCACTTTTTGTCTTCCCACGCTGCAGTCCGCACGCCGTGCCTGCCTCAACGCTCCCATTGCCTACCTGACCCGTCTTCGACAAATTTTTTTGTTGCCTTCTACTGGCAATTATGTTTACTCCTGTTAGCAGGCGTAATCTCCGGCGTCAAGCACGTAGGGAGACAGAAAAACTAATACGAAAAATCAACGAACAGGTGAGAGAAATGTCGTCGTCGGACACATCATCAGTAAGGTTCACAAAGCCAAGCGACACAGTTACCTTTTAGGGATCGTCCTCGGACGCAAACACCAGCGCCATACTACTCGAGGGATTATCTCCCCGTCATACCAGTAAGCTTTTCTTTTGCTTATACATCTATACATTTTAGATGTGGCACCCATAACTAGCACAGCGAATCGAAAGCGACATCGACGTGAGATTTCACAGTCCGATCGTAGACACAGAAAACGAAGATAAAGGTCAAACTGGATGATGTCAGCCATCAAACAGATCCTTCTGGATCTTAATGAGATTAAAGCTGAGCTGGTTGCTCTTCGTGAGGAGATTCGTCGCCTGACGGCATCTACATCGCAGCCCTCAGCTGTTGAAGGGCCAATTGTGCAAAGAGTTAGCACAATGAGCGGCTATGACGAGCTGACGACAGCAGTGTCGGACGCCACGTACAGGCTGCAATTGGTAAACACTGTCTGTTTATATAAATACCGGATTCAGGTTTCCTACTTGTCCTCCATAGGAGGCGAAACAATATCAGCTTTTGCTGAAAGGCTTTTCTTTACCCTCTTCACGGAAGACGTGGCCGCTTTTCTGACGTTCTACGGCAGAAAACCAGGTAGTAGGGGGTTGTTTGAAACTCCTGTCTATTCAGTCATCCTGGGTAGGACTTCCGACTTGTCCAACCGAACAATTGCATTTTAGAGGTGTTCAACAGATGGAGTAAGGAGCACAAATCGGACCGGCAAAAACTAGAAAGTGCATTGAAAAATGCTTTCAAAATAGCACATGGCAGACACCAAAGGAAGCGGCATAGGGCCTCCACTAGCCAACAAACACAAGGTAATTAATTATATATTCATGTTAGTAGTAAATTTCGACGTCCAGATTGTGTTCACTTGTTCCTTGTGGAATAATTTCCCTTGTAGACCTCCATTCAACAACCGACGATTCAACGCCTCAAAATGGAGACCAACAGCCTTAAGGCTTTATTTAATTCAAACCATCACCAGATGTGCTGTATTTTTTTACGAATATAGTATTTTTTATATTGACATGTAATACTTTGATTACTTTAATGGGCCATATTGGGGGAAATTAAAGGCGGTGGGGTAGCACAAGGGAGGGGATCCCTGGTTGTGTAAGCGCCGGAGCTCGCTTTTTTGAGCTCGGGTCATGCTCGGAACGAGCTCGCAAGTCCGGTTTTCGGGGTTCGTTTTAGCGAGCTCGAATCACTGACCACATCAGGGCTCCAATAGAGCTCGCGTAGCTCGTGAAACGAGTTCTGTGTGAGCCCGTCCAGAGCGCGTTTTCCTTTCATACTAAGACAAACCGCGACCACGCATAGCATAGCATTCTTGTCCGTCATCTGTGTCTGGCAGTTCCTTCCTATTAACACGCTCGTGTAATTGCCGCCAGAGAAGTTCATATGCCTCTTCGAAACTATGATTGTGAACACCCAGATGACTCCAGGGCGGTCTGTAGCTCTATAAACTTTACAAATCCACATACCCAGACGGTAGACGTGGCGTGGGAACCTCTGTCGACTGTCGTGCCTGACAATGTCCACCGTGTGCTTCACAGCAAGTTGGGGCAGGCACGGTGACTTGCGCGTGAATTGGTTCATAGTGGGGCGGGCTTGCGTAGCCCCTGCCGCACTCTCTCCTCCTCCCACCTGGGCCCCACACGACCCGATCCACGCACAATGGATAAAATGTTATTAGAAACATAGTGTACATATGTTCATTCAAATATGCAGTTCAACCATAATACTCGACAAAGTCTACGATGTTTCCACTATGAAGTGTGCGCAAGACAGTGAATTGCACGTAAATTATGTTATAATGCTCCGGACTTGCGTAGCATCTACCGCACAGTCCTCGTGGTAATACATGGCAAGGGAATGTCACATTGATTGAGGGCGGGCTTTGAAGCAGTGACTGACAAAGTTAAACGGGCATTGTCGCATGTCACAACCGATCTGATTCCTGCACAATAGATCACCTACTTCGACAATGATGCCATTTATATCTTAGTTAAGTGGTAGTACCATAGAAACAGAATAACACTACCGTTGTCCTGTCGGTTGCGATCGAGCATGGTAATAATGGTAGAGAGGCGCGAACTGATCGCTTAGCGGAACTCATTCGTCCATTTGTGCCTTGGGTCTCTCTCCCGAGCCCGCCAAAAGCCACACAACGACATGTAATGTAGGCGGAATAATAGTTCGGCCGCTGTGCCCCACAATATCCACCGTCTGTTCTACAGCAAGGTGAGGCAGGCATGGTGACTTGCGCGTGAAATAGTTTACAGTGAGAGCATACTTGAGCAGCATCTACCACACTCTCTCCTCCTCCCACCTGGGTCCCACAAGACCCGATCCACGCAGAATGGATCAAATGTTAGTAGGAACAGTAAGCGGTCGGCTCGGATCCCATCGAGCTGCCATAGAGGTCACCTAAAGAAGCTAATGCAGCCTGACTCACTGCTTTGTGAGGACCGCGTAATCCTGTCAGTTGGTAGCCCTCTAAGTCACCAAATTTATCTCGTCGTGATGGTTTTAAAGCTTGTCATATTAATTATGATGAGGGATGCGCTGAAATGTCCTGGGGGTGGACTTCACACACCCGATCTCTCCCTCTCTCCCTTCCCTAGTGCGTCAGTTCACTGTCGAAGCCGGTTAGGCGAAATTTCGAGTTCCAGGTGTATCCATAAGTGAAGAAGAAGAAGTGGTTTCGAGCACCGGAACATTTTGTTTATTGTCCTGACCTTTGGGACTCGTGCAGGAGTCCATCGTCAGAGATAGTAGCGACGCATTATCACAAGTGGCCGCCTACACCTACGAAACGGGTCACGAGTTTAACTTCGCAGCCACCAAAATAGTCGCCCACACCGGAAACAAGATAGGCCGAGAATTGATTGAAGCCTGAGTCTCGGACGCGAACTTAGTCAATCGATTTATCGATCTGGCGCCGGCGTATAGAGCCTTGTGCAGTCTCGCGCCAGTCTTGCTCAGTCGGTGGATGATTGGCCAAAATGCCCTAAAAATGTCGCTTGTTCTGTTGATGCTACTATCTCTGACGATGGACTCCTACACGGGTCCGAAAGCTCAGGACAATAAACAAAATGTCCAGGCCGGTTAGTCATCTGGTGCTGGGATGTGAGCGGCGTGAGCCTGCGCCCAAATATTCCTTCCGCACCCTCAGTGTATGGCATTTGTTATGCGGTGCGTGGGCCCTACTCAGCTGCGTTAGCGCATGTCGCGCCCTGACCTGGCCTGCGGTTCGACCCAACGCATCTCCAGCATGGCTCTTTGTAAGGACCATCCTCGTTCCCTCCTCCCGCTCGATCTCGCATGCGACTCGTAAGAAATGAATCTTAAAATCGGGCGCTGGGATTATTCTCAGCTAAAGTCGCGCATCTCACCGCGTTAGAATTAGACCTAGTCTTTTTTCTTCGTATTCATTACCGAATCTCCCCGCCTTGCTGTCAGACACCTCGACCGATCTGTTGTAATTCTGCGCTAGTACTCCGGCAGCACTTAAGGACTGCGCTATAAATCCCTTTCCGCCTAAGTTGCCTTTACAGCTAGTCTGGAGAATCGTCTTTGGGCCGCATCCGCCCACGTCCTGAACGAGGAAGTAGTGCCCACATTCAAACTTCTCGTTCGACAATCCTATAGCCAGTGCCCGCATCTGATCTTATGTCCTCCCGGTGAGAGGTTTCCTCCTGATCCGTTCTTACACAATCTTACAGTCACATCGGGACGGGACAAACGCAAAAACCGACACCCCCACCCCGACGATTGCAAGTTAGAAAACGAGGTGGCGAGCATACGTAGCTTTTGATAAATTCTCGTCGGGCCAGTACAGGTATATGGGAACGGGGTGGAAGTAAAACATGTCAGCGATAAGAGAAATCGATAAAGGCTCTCCTTGAGACACAGGCTGGGTGTGGGAATGTGGGGGAGGGGGCTAATAGCAGTCAGTGTCAGGGGCGGGGTGAGAGCGGAAGGGCGCGGAGAGTTGCAGCGTTAGTCGACCTTCGACCACTGTAGGCGCGGAGCCTGAAAGTAATTCTTCTGTGCGCATAAGACTGGCTTTTGTAACCTAATGGCGGCTGCTTCTGCTGTCGCTAACAGGCGCTGGACTAGTAGCTTAGGGTAGCTCACTGGGACCTTATAAATCACACGAAAAGCTTCGTTGGAGTCCACACGATGCCCGGAATCGACATGCACGAGAATTGCGCTGTTTATGCTCCTCGTTTTGATTGCAGGTTAGTCGGGACTGAGAGGTTGACTGGAACTCCCATCTTCCTGCATAATTTAAACCGCCACTTCTCCGTAGCGCCAATTACTGCCTACTGCTAGGCCTTCGCACAGCGAAGGGAACATTAAAGTTTAAATCGTACTTTTTCATCCTAAAACACGAAGCTGCGGAAGTGGAAAGTCAGTTCGTGTGCACGTTGAGGTGTCGGATTGTGACCTTTCGACAATGCGCGCGCCGTCTATGCAGCGCAACCACTGACAATGGTAGGCCGAAAGACCCTAATTGGCTGTCGGTAGCCTGTGGATCCTGTCATACGGCATTGGTGGTAATAGGGGATTTTACGATTGGGGCAGCTGACTTAAAAGCAATGATTGGCTCCTCGACCTTCTGAGCTCAAGCCATGGAAAGTAATAGTTGTTTGCAGTGTAGTGCCTGCATCGGCCTGCAAACGGATGCCAAGAGGAAGCCCTGTCGGATTGCCTACGGGGTGGTTATCTGCTAGTTTGCTAAACATCCGTAAGGGGTCGGTATTGTATGATCTGCCGCCCTAACCATGCATGTAAGCGCGGGCATGCGAATGCCCAAAACGTAAGCTCCAACGCAGGAAGGTACTGACGTCCGACCTCTGGCCTGCGATAAGCGGTCGGTGTGGTGTTGCATAATTGCTAGAAAGGTAAAGCCCCTTTCAGTTGGGACAAATTGACACGTCATCGGGAGCGAGTGAAGCTCTCAGCCACCGATATATATGATGAGAACACAAATGATACGATCGATTCTCGATTGAAGGCGAAATTTCGAGTTCTAGGTGCATTCATAAGTGAAGATGAAGAGGTCTCGAGCACCGGAATATTCTGTATATTGCCCTGAGCTTTCGGACTTGTGCAGGAGTCCATCGTCAGAGATAGTAGCGACGCATTATCACAAGTGACCATCAACACCTGCGAAATGGGTCACGAGTTTAACTTTACAGCCACCAAAATAGTCGTCCACGCCGGAAACAAGACAGGCCGAGAGTTGGCTGAAGTCTGTGCCTCGGATGAGAACTCAGTCAATCGATTTATCGATCTGGCGTCGGCGTATAGAGGCCTGCGCAGTCACGTCCAGTCTTGCGCCGTCGGTCGTTGATTGGCCTACATGCCCCATAACTGTCGTTTGTTCTGTTGCTGCCACTATCTCTGACGATGGACTTCTGCACGAGTCCGAAAGCTCAGGACAATAAACAAAGTATTCCGGTTCTTGACTCTTCTTCTTCACTTATGCATACACCTGGAACTCGAAATTTCGCCTTCATTAAGTGAAACTAAATGTTCCGGTGCTCGAAACCTCTTCTTTTTCACCTACCATTCTCGGAGCTAAGGTCATGAAAAGTGTGATAGGATCCACAGGCTACAGACAATT
This sequence comes from Spirometra erinaceieuropaei, assembly GCA_902702965.1. Taxonomy (NCBI): domain Eukaryota; kingdom Metazoa; phylum Platyhelminthes; class Cestoda; order Diphyllobothriidea; family Diphyllobothriidae; genus Spirometra; species Spirometra erinaceieuropaei. The sequence goes on from CACRXP010000722.1 coordinate 71,489, forward strand.
ACTTGGGTTACTTCAGTCTACCACTGCCGATACATTAACTCCCGCGACCTCTACAAGCACCCACCTCCCCGGGACTTCGGTCTCCGGTACCCCCGGCCTGTCCCTTTCAATATTCGCTTGGTTGACTACAAGCCTACTGGGCACCAATTCATGACGTCTAATTTTTTTTTCTATTTTTTAAATTTGAAAACGTAAGAACGGTTTATGTTCCTGATAATATGGAGAAATACATTGAGAACAGGTCACCGAAGAGAAAATCGATTATTGTACGGCTACGAAAGTGTCGTCAGACACACTTATTGGTACGGTAAAGGTAAATACGAAACGCACACCGCCGGAGAGACTCCACTCTGGGAGTGGCCAGAAAAGATGGTCTCCCGAATTTATATTTCCACAGTCCGCATTCAAAAGCAACTGCCTATCTGTGAAATTAAAAAACCACAATCAATGCTTCGAAATAAGCCCTTCTAGCCTCCGTCCTAAAGTTGATAAATTTGTGCTGAAATCCATCAGCCACTGCGGATTATAAGGTTCGTAATATTCACGGGCTGCCAACAATGCGGTCAGCAACATAAAAATGCTGAATGAATCATCGTATCGACAACACAGATACTAGCTAAAAGTCACGACACGTGTGTAGCCTAGAACGGCTTCTCCCGAGGGATTTACTGCAAGATTACGCATCGCTTTCCGATAAAAATTTAAAAAGACGGCACTAAGAACCTGGAGTCCATGCCAGAAAACACACGGAGGACGCTGGGAGACGCACCGATGAGTCGAACCCCCCGAAGTCAGGTCACACAACGGCACGAAATTGGCGATGCACGCGCACGGGCCTCTAGGTAACACCGGGCGAATCAATCAGTATGTGCCCATCCTACTGACAGCCTGTTAGCGGCTTGTGAATATTACGCGACTACTCAGCAGTAGCTGGTGGATTTCAGCCCAGATAAGCCGACTATCGAAACGAGCCCAGAAGGATTTTTTCCGACGGATTTACTCCAAGTTCGCGCACTGATTACCGAGGAAATTAAAAGATCGCATCACTACCCGAAGGCACACGGGGAAGGCTGAGGAACTCACTGATGAGCTGAACACCTCGCAGCTGCGTCACGAAGCGGCATAAAACAGGTGTCTGCATTCTGCGTTAGTGTGCATGGTCTCAGTGTAGTGAGTCAGGTAGTAAGAGTAAGTTGTCTGTTTGCAGTTATTCGTATTATGCGTCTCGCAGTCTCGGTAGAAACATCGCTCAAATCTCACTAGACTCGCTCTGGGAATCCGAAATAAAGAAACTTTGATTATTAGCACAGTTGGAGGGCGGCATCCGACACATCAGGTCCCCAGGGTCCTCCACGCTGATTGGAGGGGCCAGCGACTCGAGTCTGCTTAAGGCTCGCTGGTTGTGTTGCGAGTGTAAAGGCCCTGCCCCCCCCCCACCTGAAAACCGCACACGGGTTTCCATTAACGGATGGAACGTTAATCCGATTCGCTGACAAACTTTTATTTGCAGATAAATGTAGAAAAACAAATGCTGCATTGTTTCTGGTGTTGCGACAGTAGGAATAAGTGAACACGATTATAGGGGAGGATGGGAAAGATGTACAAATGAAAAGGTGTGGTAAGAGGAACATAAAAAAGTTCATGCAAATCGATCTGGTGTGACGCACACGTCAACCGTGGGTTTGATCATCCTCCACGAAGTCCAGTGCCTCCTCTTTCGTCACGCACTCAATGTGACTAACCTTAAACGAATAAAACATGCTTACTTTGAAAAAGCCAGTAGCAATGATGAGTCAGGGCAAAGCAGGAAGGGAGTTGCGACAAACCTTGTTTCGGAACTTCACACCGTAGTATTTCTCAGCGGACTCCAGCAGCTCCGGTCTGAAGGTGGTGGTAATGAACTGTGCCTCTGATTTAAGATCGCGGATCATGTCGGCCACAGCTACCCGATACTGAGCATCCAGAGCGGCGTCAATCTCGTCAAAGAGATAGAACGGCGCTGGGTCGCACTTCTGGATGGCGAAAATGAGAGTCAGCGCTACGAGGGATTTCTGCCCGCCCGAGAGCTGGTTCATGTCACGCATGTCGGCGGAGTCGCCGGTGAAACTGACGCGAATGCCTACACCCGTAAATCGTTCCACATCGGGCACGGGCATTGAGGGGCCGCCGGCGGGGGCGTCGTCTTCATCATCGCTTGCATTGGCGTCCTGGTGGCAAGTGAATAAGAGGGTAAAAAATATCTCCCATGAAAAAGAAGGAACAGTGCAAACACAGGAAAAGCCCAAAAGTCCTGACTAAACTTCACCAGACTAATCAGTGGTGAATATAGCCTGGTTCTGTTGTACCCTAACGACTCAGACAGATGGCTGATGGACTTTGGCCCAAATATTCATGTATAAAATTCTCGGTCTGAGCCTATAGACCTTGAATAAAGTGATCTACTCCAACTTCGTGGATAATTTCTGAGGAAATTAAAAAGCGACAATTTCTAAATTGGAGAATCTACCAGAAAACACACGGGAAATGCTGGGGGACCCACTGACGAGCCGAACCCCTCGCAGCTGCGTCATGAAGCGACAGAACATCGGCGAAACATGCGTGTATGGGCTTTTGGCTAGTACCTGCGCCGTTAGTATGGTATTACCTTACCCTAAAGACAGAACTTTGTTATCCGTGAATCAAATAGTCAAGCGAATATTTCGAGGCAACAGCGTTTCAGAGCAAGAAACACGAAAAAACGAAAGAAACTGACCTTCTTGCCCTTGTGCATCACAAGTTCTGCCCGACCTTCAGGAACCAGACGCTTGAATATGTCCTGGAAATTTTTGGATACCTAAAAAGTAGGAAAGAATGCTGAGCAAAGCCTACGCAGCAAACATTTTGAGGACGGCATGTACATATTACTGTAGGTCGCGCTAATCATCTCTCAAAGAAGATGAGGAAGAAAAGAGGGCCAGTTTATGAACCAAATAGTATTCGTAGTGACGTTTCGGAAACTACCTCGCTTCCATCACCAGAGTTTTGTCATCTGAAGTGAGTTTAGGATTCAAAATGATTAAATAAGCAGGGTTGCCATATTTGCCATCATGCAGCATAATTCGAAGGTATCTAAGTTACTCCGGGATGCCGGTTTTCGAACGCGCTTCTTATCGGTCACCTGCGCAAACTACACCCCATAAAATGTCTACTTCAGTGCATGCATTTTCCCCTATATTTTAGATGCCCTTATAAATTCAAATAAATTTTGTGGGAAGCGTATAAAGAGTATTCTTTCCTGTATGAATTTAGCAGCAAATTAAGTCTGTTTCAAGTTTCATACTTGAAATTATGGTGTTACTCTTTTTAAAAACTTCCAGTTGCCGAGTAATTTTGAACTCGACCTGCCATAACAACTGCATTCAGAGTTTTCGAACTACAAGCTGTATGCTTTCTACATAAGTATATATATATACAGCAGGAAAGGGCGCACACCGACCTACTGACTTCCCAAAGCAGAATAAATTCGAAAAAGTACCGTACAAATCTACTCGCATTATCTGCCGCCCTGTCCTCTGCAACAATTCGGAAAAAATGTCGTCTTGAAAACTCGGATAATCCTGATCGCTGGTACCTGTTTGAAGGTCAGTGTGATAGCCTCGTATTTCTGGTGATCCAGAGCGTTCATCAAATCGATGATAGCCTGGTGAGCCTTGTCTAGCTCCTCCTTCCGTTTTAGAAGCTTCTCTTTTTCTTCTGAATGACTCACAAATTGGTCGAGCGCCTTTTTGTTCACGTGACTGTACCGTTTGAGCTCACGGTTTGCCTTGTCCAGAAGCTTGAAGAGCTGAATGACAGGAATGAGCGGAAAAGTTAATCAGAGACAACGGGTTTGAAGACTGGGGTGGATGGGGATAAAGATAGTTAGACAGCAATCATCGAAAAGGCAGAAAGGGTAGTTTCATGCCTGACAAAGAAATGAGCACATGCCTGCTCTCATCTCCACCGATTCAGAACCCGGGCTAACGTACGCGTGTGTATAGTGTCGGAGTCACCAGGTTGCGGTGACTCGAGTAGAGTATGCAAAACTCGGACTCTGAATTCGCACCTATTGCAGCCGATCAGACTCCCATAAGTTCAGCGCACATGGAACCACTCATAGAAAAGGTGAGTCGACCTGACGGACATCGTAACAATGGCCTCCGGGTTCAAAGACACTCGATCCTCCAATCTTCCACATCAGCGAACGGCGAGTGGCTGGATGATAATGGCGAGTTAAGAGAAAAAGTGCCGATCCGTCCTCCTAAGCCCTTGTCGGTAGGACCGCTTGGCCTCTTACTTTGGCACACCACTAACTGTCAAGGGAAACCATAAGACCTTTTGACAAAACGGTTAGATCGCAGTTGGTAGCCAGGAATGGGGATTCGGACGGCGACCTCAATCCTAAACTTAACCCTAACCCTAACCTCAGCCCTAAACGTTAACCGTTAACCTTAACGGCAATCCTAACCCTAATCGAAATAGTCAACGTAACCTGTGCCCTTAGACACAGCCGTAACTGAAAAACCTAACCGTAATACTGAAACCTAATCGTACGCTCAAACCCTAACCGTAATCCGAAAACCTAGGCCTAAAGGCATAATCCTAACCCGAAAATCGGAAACCATTAACCGGTACCCTAATCCTATCCTCAAACGTAAAACGGAAGCCAAATGGGTCAGATGTGATTATGGGGCCCCACAAAATAGCCCCCCAGCCACCTGCAATACGGGTCCTGGCTACCAACTGCGATCTAGCCGACAAAACACCTGACATACGCGACGGTTCGACCGTCGATTCCGACGATGTCCACCGTGTGCTCCACAGCAGGATAAGGACAGGAACGGTGACTTGTGCGTAAATTGGTTTACAGAGATGGCGGACTTGTGAAGCACACCATCTTGAGGCAGTTTCGATATTCCAATTGTAACCGGAGACTGATTTATGCGGATTTTTCAACCATGAGCGAAGTTCCGGCGGGATTTATGACGGCGGGGATACATGAAATAAGGGGCAGACCAAAAGAAAATTGACATTTCAGACTGCGTACGTTGTCCGATGAACGGCAGGAAAAAGTACGTACTTGTTTTAGACTCTTATCCTTGAATTTGTCGAAGGCATCCGCAGGAAGCGAGCCTAGGTCGCGAATCTTCTTCATGTTTTCCTCTTTCTGTAAGACAAGTAAATTACCAGTTAGCGTTCACACGGAGGTTACAAACGATGCCAGTAATTATATGCAGAATATGTTTCATCATATTTGTCAGTGGTAGCTGCAGAAAAAGCTCGTTTATAAGACTGTGTTTTCTAGGGGACGCAGCAAGCAAACTGGTAAGATGACGTCTAAAGACAGCGATCACTAGCGCTTTCCCCGCGGCGAGTTGGCGCGTGTGTTTCACAAACTGTCCCCTCCTACGCTTGGGAGGTAGCGGCCGAATGTCGTTGCAGGCCACATGGATGTGCATTTACTCATTCACTTGCTCCTGTGGAGACGCCTGGGAAAGAGGATATGTGAACGGTGGTAAAAACTGATCGATTTCGAGCTCGATCCTCGCACGCCTACTCCTTACGAATCACAAAGTCGATGCCAAAGAGGCCTTTCGGGTTCTCTACCGGACACCAGCAAACTTCCTAAAGGCCTACGGCAACAAATGACAGCTGCAGTCGGGACAATGGCTATATGGCTAGCGAATCCAGCTTAATCTTGTCAGACGACGTCGACGTAGGCGCTCTGTCTTCCTTGACCAACGGCGACCTCAGGTGGTTATCGCCCGTCGTCCAACCCCCTCCCTCCCCCGTGATAAGAGTGATCTGAACTTCACGTACACGGCACACTCGCTGCTCTTGCCTCAATGAACAAGACAGGTCGACCTCGTCACGTGGGTGGCGTGTGAACGATGAGTGCTAGTAACCCTTGACACACTTATCAACCCGAAACCTGCTCAACAATCGAGTGTGGCGAAAGTTCATGCCTCTCAGGTGGACATACTCTATTGGGTAGCTGCAATTAAAGCGCGTTTGCGATCTTGCGCATCCGTTCGACTGTCGCGAGGGACGTTTGCCAACCTGTGTTCCTCTGCGTTGTGGGTGCAAGGCGGCGCCTCATCCTCCCCTCCCTGAGCCCGACGGCAAGACAGAGTCGGAACCACCGGAGGTGAGAACGGACGCACTGAGTGACAAAGGGAAATAGCTCGTCTACGGATGCCGAACATGACCTAATCTCAGAGACATGTACCAGATTTTTACAGAAGAGGCGGTACTGCCATCTAATTAGGATTACCCTAAAGAACGCATTGAGAAGGGGCCGCTAAACCCAATTCTCAATTCTCCAGTCAGCAGCCACACACGACAGATCAACCGACGATATTTAGAGAGTGCCTCGAAACAGGGTTAGAGCAGGGACGGCGACTAGCTCGTGAACTAGTTTGAAGTGTTAGCGGGGTTACGCTGCATCTACCGCGCTCTCTCCACTTCCCCGCCTGGATTCGGTGTCAAGACAGAGTCAAGAAGACCGGAGGAGTGGGAGGGCGCAGGTTGATGATGCGGCATAAGCACGCACCTAGGTGTATCACCACACCAACTGGTAAACAACGCACACGAGCCAGGATCTTCTACATCAAGAAGAACAGTGGGGAACGATTAGGACCCGAATGGGCGCGGCAGGAACCCGCACCTTGGCGCGCTTTTCCGATAAGGCCTGCCGGGACCCACCTGCAGGTCGTTGCAGACACTATACTGCCAACAACAATTGCTCTGCATAACCTCAGTCCAGTACTCAAACACCATCCCTTTTTGAAGATTTGCTTGTTTGTTTTTTGGTAAACGTGTTCATCTCCGTTGCCATACGAAGACTCACGATAAGACTTTTGGCAGAAATCCAAACAATTTTTGTGTTTTCCTGCACTTCGTCAGCTTACTGTCCGGCATGCTGGCCCACCCGTAAAATTTCCATTGGCACAATTCCCGTATGACACGATTCACAGGCTTATGACAGTTAAGGAGGGGGGTCCTTTACCCTACTGTTGTCGAAAAAGATTAACTTAGTAGGGTTATAATATTACTTATCGTGTAGTATAGTCCCAGGGCATTTCAGTCACGTCAGGATGTGGGCTTCTGAACGAACCTCGTATCGATCGACTGCAAAAACTGTGCACAGTGAAATATGACTAGTTGATTATCATGAATTCTTCCCACTGATTTTCGATAAACTTATCTTTCGGTTTCGTATCATGAGATTTTTTTTAAATCCAGAAATGGCCATCCACATACCACCGCATCCGCACGTTCAGTAATGCTGCTTTATGATGTATACCACCCGGTCCACATTCATTGCACAATTTTCGTAGAAAAGTGCGCGATATCCCTTTGACGGAATGTATACATAGATGAGATGATACCGACAAAGACAAGGGAGACCGGAATGGCCATTTCTGGCCGTCATACCCAACCCCAAGTGTGGATCACTTGAGATTCGAACCCGGGGTCTTTGGTCATGGAGTTTGACGCTCTGCCATTGAGCCACGGGCCCGTTGTCCTGTGGGTTGTGATCGGAATGTATACAACCAGCGTAAAGACAAGTCAGCTTCATAATTGTTCGGCAATTGCAAACGTTCTTATAAGATCCGAAAATAAGCTTTCTTCGAGTACACAATTTAAAGGAGACGTATTTTTCTACCAAGGGAGTAAAAGAACGTTTATTTATTGGACGTCGTCTATGGTATATAATTGAACCTATAAGGGCATCCAAATCAATGGAAAGAGGCATACTCCCTAAGTAGTCATTTTGTACAAAATGTAGTTTTTGCAGACGGCTGAAAGGAAATTAGTTCAAAATCCGGCATCCTGAGGTAACTGAAATATTCTAGGATTATACTGCACCATAACTAATATTAGACAAGGATACGGTTTATGGCCGAGATTACTTATTCCGGGGAGCATTTGTGTTAAGCAAAAGAGCTGAACATCTAAGCTATTTGTGGTATCACCAATTTTGATACTCCATATTGTGGCCAATTAAAAGGGGGCAGGATGTATACAGCCAGCGTAACGGAAAGTCAGCTTCATAATTATTCGGCATTTGAAAACGTGTTTTAAGACCGGAACACACGCTTGATTCGAGTATACACTTTAAAGAAGACGAAATTTGTCTACCAAAGGAGTAAAAGAACTTATTTATTTCATGTCATCTAGGGTATATAATTAAAGTTATAAGGGCATCGAAATCAATGGAAATCATACTCCCCAAGTAGTCATTTTGCACAAAATTTAGTTTAGGCAGACGGATCAAAGAAAATTCGTTCGAAAGTCTGCATCCTGACGTAACTGAGATAGCCTAGGATTATACTGTAACATAAAAAAATATTAGGCAAGGGTGCGGTTTATAGCCAGGATTACTTACTCCGGGGAGCATCTGTGTTGAGCAAAAGAGTTGAACGTCTAAGAACTTTGTGGTATTACACATTTTGACCATATTGTCACCAATTAGGAGACACTATTTTTTACCATTTAGTGATAATAGTAAATGAACTTAATGTCCCTTTGCAGACATTGTCAAAAAGCCACTGCATTGTAGTATTTTCTTACTCCGATGACTACCTTAAAGCATCTTGACTGCCCTCACGCAACGGCCGCCGCGGTCCTTTAATTTCTTTTATTGGCACGTACAAATAAACATCGCCAGTTACTTTTTTAGCAAGACCGCTCTCCGGAGTAAGTAATCCCCGCCACAAACCATACCCGCTTCAGAAATGCGGTTGAGACCTCATGAGATGACCCATCTTGAGGTATAGTTGACGACCTCGGTCAGCGCCTCATGAGGTCCATGCCGTGGAGCGACTAAAACGAGAACGGGGGCGTGGGGCAACTGCGTACCTTCTTGATGAGCTGGCTCTGCTTGGACTGCATCTTCTCCAGACTCTGCTGATCGTCCTGCATGCGCTCAGTGAACTCCTTCTCCTCGTACTTCTTCGACTCCAGGTCGGTCTCCAGACGTCGCTGGTCGTTCATCAGGGCCTCCAGTCGGCTCTCCACCTCGTCTACCGTCCTCTGGGCCGCCTCGATTCGGTGCTCAACCTGCGAGGGAGAAGGAGGGGGGGGGGCTGAGAAAGTGTCGA